>CAHIKZ030003380.1:255000-295000 GCA_903632075.3 Acanthosepion pharaonis | reverse complement strand
CATTTTATTTGATGATGAAGTTGCTTATGATGATGATGAAGACGACGACGAAGAAGAAGAAGACGATATGCAAGATGACAAGAACATCTTCAACGTTGACAACATTGATGGAACTGACATGAGGTTTGTTGTCTTTGACACGGACAGCAGTGAAGCAAACGCAAAAGTACTTTATATCCTTGATGACTATTTTTTATATACAAATTCAGTGTTTTGCTACTGATTTAAACTCTGTTACACACTGGACAATAGATAAACTTTGGGAAGAGAGAGAGAGAGAGAGAGACAGAGACAGAGACAGAGACAGAGACAGAGACAGAAACAGAGAGTTGAAATTTCTAGGGCACATAATAAAGAAAGAGGGCTTGGAAAATCTGATACTCACAGGGCGGACTGAAGGCAAGATAGACAGAGGAAAGCAACGTATAACACACTTAGTGAGCTTGAGTAAATGAATGGCAAAACAGGGTTTAGAAGTGATAACAAAGATATAACATTTATTAAGGGCTACAAGGGACAGGAAATTGTGGAGAGCCACCATCGCCAACGTTCTAAGGGGACACGACACATAAAGAAGAAGAATATTTCGAACTTACACCTTACAAGGGAATGAGTGTGATTTGCCTGGATGGAAACGTCATGTTTGGTCTTAGCCGTGAAGGTCAGAACTAGTGCATGAATATAGTTCGTTTTTCTGGTTAACGTTTCACTATTACCAGTATTTAATTTCAGGTACGTCTCTTTCTTCTGTAGTTTCCACTCAGTTAATGATAGAAGCATTCTGTGACATATTTAGATAAGAAAGGTCAGCGGATATCGAGGAATAATAATAATAATGATAATAACATATGTTATTCTGTATTATGTTATTATATAATATGTTATTATGTATTTATGTTGTTATTATATATTATAGTTATGTTATTATGTATTATAGTTATATATAGTTATGAATTATGTATATTATGTATTATGTATATTATGTATATATAGTTATCTATTATGTATATTATATAGTATGTATATTATGTATATATAGTTATGTATTATGTATATTATGTATTATAGTTATATTATTATGTATTATAGTTATATGTAGTTATGTGTTATGTATATTATGTATTATGTATATATAGTTATCTATTATGTATATTATATATTATGTATATTATGTATATGTTGTGGTAGGATCCACCTAATTTGCATAGTGGAGTACCGACCATATAAATATGGTTGGTACCGGGAAGACGAGGAGAGAAATCAAGAGATTCAATCCAGAGACTCTGCCCGACTGCGACTCAGTCAACACATTCTCCAGGAACGGTCTTCCCAAGAATATACAAAAGACTATATGTAAATATTGTGTACACTTTCTTGTTTCAATACATTTTGTTCTAAGTACATTTTGTGTTGTATTATTATTCCATGCATTAGTCAAGTTTCAACATATATATAGTTATGTATTATGTATATTATATATAGTTATCTATTATGTATATTATATATTATGTATATTATGTATATATAGTTATGTATTATGTATATTACGTGTTATATATAGTTATTATATAGTTATTATGTATTATAGTTATATTATGTATTATAGTTATATGTAGTTATGCATTATGTATATTATATATTATATTTTATGTATATATAGTTATGTATTATGTACAGTATAATTATATATAGTTATGTTATGAATTATAGTTATGTCATTATGTATTATAGTAATATATAGTTATGTATTATGTATATTATGTATTATAGATACATATGGTTATTATGTATTATAGATATAGTTATTATACATTATGTTATTATTATAATAACATATATGTTATATATATATATATTATTATATAACGAATAATAATAATGATAATAATCACATATTTTACAATAAGCACGGTTCTCATGGCTTATCACCTGCTGTTGACCTGTAGTAATCTGTTTTGTCTTGGTGGATGAACATGGGCTACAGTCAATGTCCCGTTCAGTAGCGATCATTTGCTAGCCAGTTATTTGTCCGTAATCAGGTAGGACTGCGGAATGTTGTTTGTCTGAGTATATTCTATGGAAACAGCAATAGAGCACAATAGAAACGTCTGAGAGACATTTCGTCTGTGGGAAAGGGATTGCAAGGTGGGAAATAATCCGTCACCGTCGAGGACGGGAGACGCTTTTGGACACTATCGAAAGAGGAAAATGAAGACTGGTCAACTCCTACCTTATTTTCGGCCTGATCTGGCTCTTGTAAAGATAAAGGATATCCGGAGGAATCAGCTACTTATTACAGTGATACAGGGAGCCGACCATATTGATCATGCGTACCATTTTCACTTGGGGTCTGGATTGATCTTAAGTCACAAAAGGCGCTCAAGAACACCCGTTCATCGTGATTAGTGAGATTTCTGGGTTCGCTCGATGACGTTGGAACGCCACAAGTTTGGTTTTCGAGGGATTGGACATGAGCAGCCATAAATAAAAGTAAATTCAAAAGCAACAAAATATATATTTTTAAGAACAGGCGAAGTTACTTGATGGAATTTTTGACCAAAGAAATACAGCCAGAATATTGTCTTCGATGCCATCGAGTTAAATTTCAATTTCTCTGGGGAGCTCAAGATCACATTCTCACGAGGGGTGGTTCTTTGCATCATTTTTTTTTTTTTTTTTTTACATTTTTACAAAGGTAAAAATCAAATATATATTTTTTGGAAGTGCGTCGAATATTGACAGTCAGTATTCTATCAAAAACTTTCATTAAATGCTGTGATCTCAACAATTAATAAGCATATAACCAATACAGATATATATATATATATATATATATATATATATATATATATATATATATTCATGAATTATTCACACAAAAACAAATGCAAAGGTTAATGATTTAATTGGCGAGAAATCCATCGTCGCAAACAATTCAAATAATATACAAAAACCTCCGAACCTGTTATGAATGAAAAGATCCTTGTTTCTATAAATTCCTGCTGCATTAGTTCTTATTTTTACTACAAGCTTTCGTCTGTTCCTACAGACATCTTCAGGTATGGAATAGATGTTGTTCTTGTTTTTTCTCTCAGTAATAAGAGGACAACGAAAATATATGTATTGTTGTATCCGAAAATGCTATTGGAAATGAGTTATTGTTTTTGGAGCGTGCAGTAGCAACGCTGAATTTGATTTTAAATTTTTACAGTTGTGCGTTCTTGTACAAATATGGTGATAAGCGAATTTTTTACTAGTAAATTTTCTGTCAAAGTGGCATGAACTATATTGTTCAATAATTACAGTAATGTCGCACTTATTATCCAAAAGTCGCACTTGGATCAGTTATTTTAATTTCGATAAATTTCATGAATTATTCACACAAAAACAAATGCAAAGGTTAATGATTAATTAATGTAAATTGATTGCACGTTTATCGAAATACAGGACATATTCATAAATATAACATTATCAATACAACATGACAAAGACCGAAACGTCAGACGTTGACATATTAACATTAAAACAGCATAATCGTATATAAGGATTTTTGTTTTGTTTTTTCCGTATATATTTTTCTTCATACTGTCGGATCTATATCCATATATTTGCTTATATATATATATATATATATATATATATATATATATATATATATATATGAATATAAAAATGGCAATAGCAGTGACCGAAAGTGCTTGGCCCAATAAAAATTATGTAAAATCTGTGTACTCCTTTACTCCTACAAAACAGAAAAAAAAACGTAAGGATGATGGAAAATTTTAATGAATTTGTTATATAAGGATAACATGTCGCTGCCGACACATGAGTTTGAACATAGATCGCCAGTGAGCAAACACAGGCGATCCCATTACTGAATTGAGTTGATCACGTGATCACAGAGGAAACGCATAAGTAGGGAGTCGCGTGACGTCTAACTGATCGCTAATTCTATTTTACTATTACTATTCGGATCACCATTTCTGAACAATACTAAATACAAAAACTGCACAACACTCTCAAAGTATTTTTGGCGATTAAACACAATCATTAGAACCTATCCATTAGCTGGGAGATAATCGTGAAAGCTGAACCATACTATGGAAAAGGAGACAGATACAACTTGTGTTTGTTAGAGAAGCTTAAATAACCCTAATTTGCTGAAAAGGAGAAGTGAGTTGATTACTATATGTGTACCTAAAACCAAACACTTGCAGAAGTAAACTGTCCCCGATTAAAATAGATTTTCAAAATAGATTTTACGAATATTAATATATGTAACACCTATTGATATTCATAGAACCCATCATTAATAGCATTTTTATATATCTGTACATATATAGTTCTAATTTATGATCTGTGTACATGTAATTTCACTTTTGTAAGTATAAGGCATTAGATATATAGTCTTAATCAACAATTATGTTAACATCGTGAGAGATACGTCTATTCCATTATCTCAACAATACATTTTAATAAGTACCAATTATTTCTATTTCAACTAGCGACGATTTTTATGCAAAAAAGGGGGCTATCCTTCTTGATACACAGCGTGTTTTCGTAAATTCGATTTTTTAAAATACTAAATTAATGTTTTATTAATTCTTTCGAACTTAAGAATTGGAATGATGTAAATTATAAATATTTTATCCTAATATTCTAATATTATAGGCAGTAATAATTTATTTATAATAATTTATTACAATAATAAAATAAACAGGTCTTAACGCACAATTTAAATGAAGACCTCAACAACGCAAATTTCATGACACTTAGAGGTCAGTGAGTATTTTTCACCTGAAGATTGCTTGTTAGCATGAAACTCTTAACGTGCTATCGACGTGAGATATTACGTATATTCACTAAATGAAAGAGCTAAGGAAGAGAATCCAACAAACGTCGAAGAACTATGGACTAATTTGAAAGGAGAATGGGAGAAAATATCCGTTAATGAATGCAAGACATTAATTCGCTCATGTAGCAAAAGATGACAAGCTGTTATTACAAGTAAAAGGTCTACATATCAAATACTAATGAATTATGAACGCTATTTTCATTTGGATATGATGTATCCATTATAATAGTATGATTTTGTTAATCGTTCTGATGTTTTTGATCATCAATTTTTTCAAATGTTATATAACTATTCTTATAACTTTATCAAAATAAGTTTATGGATCTTTATATTTTGGAATTATATAATTTACCTTTATGTCCTTATTTTTCTATGATAAAATGTTCTTTGAAGCTTTAAAATAAAAAGTTATTTACCATTTAGACTTTTTCTTAACATCGTTCTGATCTGGGAAAAATATGATGTGGCATACCTACGGAAGATAATGGGTATGTCCCGATTCATATAAATACAATAGTAAATGCTGTATGTTGGTATCCATTTATTTTGTAATTCACTTGACTCACTTCTAGCAGTTGACTACTCCTTCTACGCGCCGCTGGCGAATCTTATATGTGTTGTTCTTGTTCTAAGTATTATCGTTCATTACCAACCTTCGTTTGATTATTCTATTCAGGAACCTTCCCTAGGTTACAACAAAAATATATATATACGTGCAAGTATATGTGCGTATACGCATGTTTTTTTATCACACACACACACTCATATATATATATATATATATATATATATATATATATATATATACAAAAACAGGGTGATTGAAAAGTAACTCCCTATTTTATGTATGAGTGAGCAACCAGGAGTCCTAATTTAACATTCTGTGAATGAATTTTTTCTTTGCGGTTTGTTAAAGGAATAAGTGTACTAAGCCAAACCAAGACTTTGGAAGAATTTAAAGTGTAAATACAAGAAATTATGTCTTCCATACCACAAGTGTTCCTGGTGAAATCAGTTGACGCGATTCCTAGACTGCCCGAAAATATGGTAGCAAAATCTGGTGGCCATATCGAATTTTAAATAAAATCTCATGCTAAACGTTTTCATCTTATATCCATTTTTTGTAAAAATTAATGAATAAATTATAAGTATTTTAAAATGGGGGGAGGGTGTACATTTCAATCACCCTGTACATATATATGTATATTTATAAATATAAAAGACAATAAGAAAACTAATATTAGCTGACGCGTTTCGTTTAATGTGGACTTTTTCAAGGCAAAAACGAAATGAAATTATTAAAACAATGTAACTAATAATAACAAAACAAAATGTCCTTAGCAACTGGAAAAATTTTAGAGAATGCTATTTTCAAACTATTAACTAAAAATTACGTCAAGTACTGTCACGTATGGAGATATTGTTTTTATTTTTACGTTGACAGATTCAACCATTTTCTTTTGATTTCTTGATACTCTTCTGTACGTTTGCTTGGGAGAGTTTGTCTTTTACATTTATAAATATTGTCTTTTTCTACAGGTTAATTCTGAGAAATTTTTCATATATATATATATATATATATATATATATATATGCAAAGTGAGTACTGCTGTGCTGTAGTCTTGTACCGTTGTCTCCCATTTTGTTTCGTATAAATCACATCTTGGCGCGGGCGATGCTGTCATTGACTAAGCTTAGCGCAATCAGGTCAAATAATGAGAATACAATAGATGGCTCTGAAAAATGCACAAAATATCTGCATGACTGGTTTGGTTACCTTAAATAAGTCATTCCATAGAAGATGTTCTCCTCCTCCGCCTCCTACAGTGTCCTACACGGACATTTCACAATGAACTCTATACGGGGCGATGGCGTTCAGATTCGAACATTGTTCAATAAGATATAACCAAATATATAGGGACACGGGGTCGCACAAAACAGAACAGAACGGAAACCAATCGATTTCTCCGAACTTTGGAAAGCGAACATTTGATCCGAAAACGAAAAATCGATGAACGTGTCAGTGGACAGGTGAAACTTTAGCTAGAAAATTTTAGCCCTACAGCCAGATCTTGACCTCATGCATATATTAAACAGTTCCGTGTAATTTGGAAAATTCGATAAATTGTAATGCATACTTTTAGTTATTCTATGACCATTCAAGTCTTTGAGCGGGAGAAGGCCACAAAATTGAAAATAATTAGTGTATTTTTACTTAAAAAAAATAAATTCAGGACTGTAGAATATTGCAGATTCATCTTTGAATAAGCAACTTAGAAATGCTTCACTGGGTGATTGAACTACCAGCCTTTTACTGGAAAATAGGAGATTGAAAATATCATTAAAAAGGAAAGCACTTTACTTAGACGAAAATATATAGAAAGTGCTTTAATTGCTTGATCATCTACAGAAAATTTGTGTCCAGGTTCTTACAATGTTTCACCTATCTTGGCAAATCTTCTATTGTCACAATGTAGGATATTTAATAACAAATCTGACAGAAACACGGATAAAAGGAAAGGGAACTAAACGAAATCGGCTAGGCCATATGCCTAAACCCATATTAAAAACAAAATTAAATTTAAATTTCAGCGTTCCCTCTCCTTCATGACACATTCTTTAAAAAAAGATGCGAAAAAATACAAAACTTTTTTACAAGTAGCTATCTTTTTTCTTTGCTTTCACCAACAGGCTATTTCTCGAATATTTAGTGATTCTTTAAAATCGGAATATCTTTCTCGCTCTTCCGAGCATAACGTAGCTTTTGTGCAATCACAAATCACAGTCCGATATCTGCAAGTTTTCATTTCCCGTGTTCTCGGCTTGTGTACCTAAATACCATGTGCTCCGAGGATTACTAGTACTGTAAATTACCTTTCTTTCAGCACATTCCTACGTCCTTCCCAAACTTTTTTACAAGTTCATATTTTAAGTCATCGTTGTCGATCTTTTTTCTTTGCTTTCAATTTTCTCGATAAAATCCAAAGAAGAATCTGCAATATTATTGTTCCTGACCTAGCATCTCGGATTCAGTCACTTTCCTACCGCCGTAACGTAGCTTCTCTGTGCCTCTTCTATATGATGGTTATTGAGTGAGATTGTACCTGGCATCTCGGCTTCAGTCACTTTTCCTACCGCCGTAGGGAAAGGTGCTCCTGTTATATATTTAGAGATTCTTGATAAAATCCAAAGAAGAATCAGCAATATTATTGGTCCTGACCTAGCATCTCGGCTTCAGTCACTTTCCTACCGCCGTAACGTAGCTTCTCTGTGCCTCTTCTATATGATGGTTATTGAGTGAGATTGATTGTATATTTAGAGAAAAAATCCAAAGAAAAATCAGCAATATTATTGGTGTTCCATGTTATATATTTCCTACCGCCGTAGATTCTTGATAAAATGGTTAAGATTGAAGAAAGGTCTCCTGTTATATATTTAGATTCTAGTTAAATCCAAAGAAAATCGGCAATTGACCTGGCATCTCGAAGAAATTTCCAAAGAATAACGGACCCTGTTAAATTTTAGAAGACAATTCTTGGTTACCGGTGGCATCTGACCTTATTGATGCATTGTAAGGAAAGGTGCTCCTGTTATATATTTAGATTCTTGATAAAATCACTATTCCTGACCTAGCATCTCGTAACGTCCTACCACCGTAACGTAGCTTTCTCTGTGCCTCTTCTATATGATGGTTATTGTTAGTTTAGAGATTCTAGATAAAAATCCAAAAAAAATCAACAATATTATTGTGACCCTGTTATATATTTAGCCGATTCTGATAAAATCTAAAAGAAGAATCTAGATAAAATATTATTGGTCCTGACCTGGCATCTCGGCTTCAGTCACTTTCCTACCGCCGTAACGTAGCTTCTCTGTGCCTCTTCTATATGATGGTTATTGAGTGAGATTGTAAGGGAAAGGTTGTTATATATTTAGTGATTCTTGAAAAATCAAAAGGTGCCTGACCATCTCGTTATATATTTATCTGATGGTTATTGAGATTGTAAAAAGGTGCCAAAGAAGAATTCTTGATAAAATCCAAAGAAGAATCTGCAATATTATTGATCCTGACCTAGCATCTCGGATTCAGTCAATTTCCTTCCTACCGCCGTAACGTTTAGCTTCCTCTTTCCTCCCGTGCCTCTTCTATATGATGGTTATTGAGTGAGATTGTAAGGGAAAGGTGCTCCTGTTATATATTTAGTGATTCTTGATAAAATCCAAAGAAGAATCTGCAATATTATTGGTCCTGACCTAGCATCTCGGCTTCAGTCACTTTCCTACCGCCGTAACGTAGCTTCTCTGTGCCTCTTCTATATGATGGTTATTGAGTGAGATTGTAAGGGAAAGGTGCTCCTGTTATATATTTAGTGATTCTTGATAAAATCCAAAGAAGAATCTGCAATATTATTGATCCTGACCTAGCATCTCGGATTCAGTCACTTTCCTACCGCCGTAACGTAGCTTCTCTGTGCCTCTTCTATATGATGGTTATTGAGTGAGATTGTAAGGGAAAGGTGCTCCTGTTATATATTTAGTGATTCTTGATAAAATCCAAAGAAGAATCTGCAATATTATTGATCCTGACCTAGCATCTCGGATTCAGTCACTTTCCTACCGCCGTAACGTAGCTTCTCTGTGCCTCTTCTATATGATTGTCATTGAGTGAGATTGTAAGGGAAAGGTGCTCCTGTTATATATTTAGTGATTCTTGATAAAATCCAAAGAAGAATCAGCAATATTATTGGTCATGACCTGGCATCTCAGCTTCAGTCACTTTCCCATCGCCCTGACCTAGCTTCCCTGTGCCCTTTTCTATAAATACTCTCATGGTAATTGTTCTGAAGAATTTTCCTCTAGTACCTACGTTTTTATGCATTTAATCGCAGTACTAGATTGGCGGTAAGGTCTCATCATTTTATACTTGAAATGGATAGATGCAACCGTAAGTTCTATTCTAGTAGTTCCTTCTATCGTACTTCTCGCTCCTGGAATTGCCTCTCGTCTTTTTGTTTCCTAGTCAACTTTGATCTTCCAAAATTTAAATGTAATATCAATCGTCATTCTCCAGCTTCTTAATTTCTGTCCTTTTATTGTTCTTTTTCTTTTCATCATATTCCCTAACCCTAAGTGACCCTTTCTATCTTCGTAGCTTAATTGCATTGCTTGCGGTGAGATGATTAAATAAAAAAGAGAAAAGAATTCTTTTATCAAATAGACACGACACTTTTATCGGGATGCAAGATTTTTTTTGTTTGCCCAGCATGTCTAAATCTCTGTGGGATATTCCAATGCAGTAAGCGCAGTACTAGATTGGCGGTAAGGTCTCGTCATTTTACACTTGAAATGGATTGATGCAACCGTAAGTTCTATGCTAGCAGTTTCTTCTATAGTACTTTTCTCTTGTGGAATTGCCTCCTTTCTTTTTTCTTCCTACTCAAATTTGATCTTCAAATATTTAGATATAATGTCAAACGTCATTCTCCATCTTCTTAATTTCTGTCCTTTTATTGTTCTCTTTCTTTCATCGATTTTTCTTTTCATCATATTCCCTAACCCTAAGTGACCCCTTCCATCTTAGTAGCTTTATTGCAATGCTTGCGGTGAGATGATTAAAAAAAAAAAGTCTCCTGTCAAATAGACATGACACTTTTACCCGGAAGCAAGATTTTTTTTCTGTTTGCCCAGCAAATCTAAATCTCTGTGGCATATTCCGATACAGACTATCTCGCAGGATTTATACTTTGTTTATTATTATTATTATTATTATTATTATTATTATTATTATTATTATTATTCATGGTATCATTTTGCCAAAGATTTTAAGTGTCTAATTTCTTAGTGCTCTCCGGGGACTGTGGGTAAAAAGGGCCCAGTGGGACAGTTATCTATGTACATTTGGGACGTTCCACTTAAAGTAATCTCTTGCAGCTCTGAGATGCTGATGGGTCCATGAATCTTACACGATTTTCGGTACCCTTCTTTATCATAGCCAAGGCCCCTATAACAACAAGGATAATCGTAATTTTAAGTTTCCACATTTTTGTTACTTTGATTTGCAGGTCCTTATAATTTGAGTTTTTTTTTAGAAACATTGGAATCATGTGGACATGTCATATTAATTAATTGGCAGCTTCCTTTCTTAAAATCTTTTCTGATTATTTCTGGTCTATTTGCATCAATTTTACTGTCTGTGAGGATTGGGAAATTCCACAGAATACCATCACTATTTCGGACATCATTCCAGTGGAGTTTGTACCATGCATCCGAGACTACAATACCATCCTTCGAACAGACATGCCCATGAATATTATTATTATTATTATTTTATTTCATTATTGTACACATTTCTTTACGGGTCCCGCCCAGAGACCTAAGGTTAAAAATGGCATCATGACATTTTCCACTGACCAGTAATAAAAAAAAGCAACAAACAAAAACACATATTTTACATAGATAAAGCCCTTTGTAAGGTGTGGCGTGTATTCGTAAGAAAAAAATTGTATTTCTTTAAGGCATGAGCTTCCAGGAATCCCTTCAATTAGTCTACTGGAATCTTTTCCAACCAATCCGAGGGCTCCAACTACAACAGGGATTGTTGATGTTCCTATGTGCCACATTTCTGAGATTTCGATTTCAAGGTCCTTGTATTTTGATAGCTTTATTATTATTATTATTATTGTTATTATTATTATTATTATTATTATTTTATTTCAATTTCTGCTATAGTCAAACTATCTACCAAGTCTGCGGGAAGACCTAAGTTTGGTAGTGCTCATGGCTACATTTTATGATTTCAAACTCCCATAACATCACTAGTGATACATGGACAACCTCTTCTTAATGTATGGGCTGTACTTATCAAAACAATATTTCTCTAAAGCTGGGATTTCCAGGGACTTTTGAATGTGTTGTGTTCCTTTTTTATTATGCAACGCACACCTACTACGACTGGTACTATTCTTGTTTTCAATTTCCATATTTTTTTCTATTTCGATTTGCATGTCTTTATACTTCGATAGTTTTTCAAATTCCTTGGTTAATATGGTACAGTCCGCTGGGCAAGCCATATTATTTAGTAGACAAGTTTTTTTCTTTTTCGGTTTTTGAAATTATTACTATTATTATTATCTTTATTTTATTTCTTTTGATTTCTGATGTGTACTCATTTCTTTCCGGGTCCCGCCCAGAGACCTAAGGTTAGAAATGGCATCATGACATTTTCCACTGGAAAAAAAAATTTACATAGACAAAGCCCTTCGTAAGGTGTGGGCTGTACTCGTGAGGACATTTTTTTGTATTTATTTAAGGCATGGGCTTCCAAGGATCCCTTCAATTAGTCTACTGGAATCTTTTCCAATCAATCCGAGGGCTCCAACTACAATGGGGTTTGTTGATGTTCCCATTTCCCCAAATTTTTGAGATTTCAAGGTCTTTGTATTTTGATAGCTTTTTGAAGATCATCAAAGCTACATTGCAGTCTGCAGGTACTGCCATATCAATAAGGAGGCACCTTTTCTGTGTGCGATTATTATTATTATTATTTTTATTTTCTTTGATTTCTGGCGTTTACACATTTCTTTCCGGGTCCCGCCCAGGGACATAAAGTTAGAAATGGCGTCATGACACTTTCCACTGACAAAAAAAAAAAAAAAAAATACGTAGATAAAGCCCTTCGTAAGGTGTGGGCTGTACTTGTCAGAGCAATTTTTTGTATCTCCTTGAGGCATGAACTTCCAGGAATCCCTTCAATTAGTCTACTGCAATCTTTTCCAACCAGTCCTAGGGCTCCAACTACAACAGGGATTGCTGATGTTCCCATATGCCACATTTTCGAGATTTCTATTTCAAGGTCCTTGTACTTTGACAAATTTTGAATATCTTCAAAGATACATTGCAGTCAGCAGGGACTGCCATATCAATAAGGAGGCACCGTTTTTGTTTGTGGTCTTTAATAACAATATCTGGCCGGGTGGCCTTGATTGTTCTGTCAGTGTGTATTGTGTAATCCCATAGAATTGTAACAGGTCCTATCTCCGTAACCGGGTCTGGGTGGTGTTCATACCAGTTTCTTTCAGTTTTCTTCCCGTAGAAGTTGCAGATTTTCCAGTGCAGATATTGGCCCACTCTGTCATGTCGGGTTTTATATTCAGTGGGTGCCAATATCGTGCAACCTGATACAAGATGATCAATCGTTTCTGGATATTTATCACAGAATCTGCATTTTGGACTGACACAATATTTTAGTATATGTGCTTGATAATTCCTAGTTAGCAAGCATTGGTCCTGCGCAGCAAGGATGAAACCTTCAGTTTCCGCTTTCAAGCATTCGTCTTTTATTATTATTATTATTATTATTATTATTATTATTATTATTCCGGTGTTGTACATTGACGTAATCAAAAATACTATTCTTGAGATACGTTGTCAACAAGACGCCTCGCAACTCCAAACATTTTCAGAGAATACTCGCAGAGGTCTACAATCTTGGTCTGGATTCTAATTTTCTCTCAGACCTCTTTCAAGTTTCAAGGTGATGTTCCAGGTTCCCCCATTACTACGGGAATTACTTAAACAGCCATTTTCAATAGGTTTTTGTAACTCCCTAGCCAGATCCTGGAATTTTCCAATCTTTTCAGTTTCACTGGAGTCCCGTTTTGGCGCAGAATAATCGATAATTTGACAATAGCTACGTTCCTTATATGTCACAATAAGGTTTATAAAAAACTGGTGTGGCCAGAAATTTCCCTCACATGAATTTCAATACCAACAACAGGGATAATCGTAGTTTTAAGTTTCCACACCTTTCTTTCTTTGATTTGCAGGTATTATTATTATTATTATTATTATTATTATTATTATTATTATTATTTTTGCTTAGTTCTGGAAATCTCCAACACCACCTCTTCTTTTTTTTTCAGCCTCTTTTATTGTAGGAAACCAATTACCAAAAAATAACTCACAATGACACAAGCGACAGGGAAGATTAGCTTCATGCCTAGCCGCTTATCCATTTGTGCTCAAGGATTAAGAAAGAACTGTCAAGCCTAATATATTTTTAATATTGTAACCGACAACCAAAGAACAGTCCAGTTCATCGCATACTTTTTAACACCATATATGCGCGCGTGTCATCATATATTAAGCGGAAGGGCGTGTGGATTAAAGTCTCACACATCAACGGTTAGACAGTGGTCACGACTGTGGACAATGTTATCACGACCAACCGTTTTCGCAAGGTGTGGTGGTCAGTTAATATTCCATCAGAAGCAGCTGGCTTAATTGAGTTCGTTCACAACTCACGAAACAGCCCCGAATGTGCCCCGAGGGGACGCGTTATGATGCCTCCGCAACGCTTTTGCCGCTTCTTTCTCCCAGCTTCTCTTTCCTCCCCCCCCCCGCGACCAATTCACAGCTTAATCCGTTAATACGTTGAAGTTGACGACATTTGCCACTTTGCACGTAGTTCGTATTTTATGAAGCGGTCAGCGGGGGTGCAATTTTAGATCGAAGTGCTGTCAGAGACAGTTTAAGTTGCAGACGATCACACGTTGGTTAGAGTAATATTTGGCCGAATTAAGAAAACCAAAGGCGAACCGAACGAATATCTGCCCGTGTCTGCCTGTAACGATAATCGAATAGGCTTCGTGTTAAATTATCAGTCGAGGAGTTCTTCGAAATATTTTTTTTTTATCTTCTTATAACTTTTGGTTTTGGTTTGTTGAGTTTTACGGTATATCAACCTCAATGGGTTATTTCGTGCCGACAACTTTTTTTTTCCCTGGTCAAATATCTATTTCTGGTAATATTTTTTGCCCTCAAAAATGTATAGCTGATAATATTATTTTAAAACATGTATTGTTGGTAATTTGTTTTTTGTCAAAAACGTATTGCTGGTAATATTTTTTTTTCAAAAATGTATAGCTGGTAATATTATTTTAAAACATGTATCGCTGGTAATGTTTTTTTTTTTTTTTTTTTTGTTAAAAATATATTGCCGGTAATATTTTTTGTCAAAAATGTATAGATGGTAATATTATTTTAAAACATGTATTGCTGGTATTTTTTTTTGTCAAAAACGTATTGCTGGTAATATTTTTTTTTCAAAAATGTATAGCTGGTAATATTATTTTAAAACATGTATTGCTGGTAATTTGTTTTTTGTCAAAAACATATTGCTGGTAATATTTTTTTTTTTCAAAAATGTATAGCGGGTAATATTATTTTAAAACATGTATTGCTGGTAATTTATTTATTTTTTTTTTGTCAAAAACATATTGCTAGTAATATTTTTTTTCAAAAATGTATAGCTGGTAATATTATTTTAAAACATGTATCGCTGGTAATGTTTTTTTTTTGTTTTTTTTGTTAAAACTATATTGCCGGTAATATTTTTTGTCAAAAATGTATAGATGGTAATATTATTTTAAAACATGTATTGCTGGTATTTTTTTTCGTCAAAAACGTATTGCTGGTAATATTTTTTTTTCAAAAATGTATAGCTGGTAATATTATTTTAAAACATGTATTGCTGGTAATTTGTTTTTTGTCAAAAACGTATTGCTGGTAATATTTTTTTTTCAAAAATGTATAGCTGGTAATATTATTTTAAAACATGTATTGCTGGTAATTTATTTATGTTTCATGTCAAAAACATATTGCTAGTAATATTTTTTTTCAAAAATGTATAGCTGGTAATATTATTTTAAAACATGTATCGCTGGTAATGTTTTGTTTTTTTTTTTTGTTAAAAACATATTGCTGGTAATATTTTTTTTTTAAAAAATGTATAGCTGGTAATATTATTTTAAAGCATGTATTGCTGGTAATTTTTTTTTTTTGTCAAAAACGTATTGCTGGTAATATTTTTTTTTCAAAAATGTATAGCTGGTAATATTATTTTAAAACATGTATTGCTGGTAATTTTTTTTCAAAAATATATTGCTGGTAATAGTTTTTCTTTCATAAATATTTATAAGGCTTTTTACCTCGATTTCGGGGTTAAATATTTGCCCATAGCTGGGACCCTAACAGGTGCTACCACGCTGGGTCAGGGTGGACCTGGGAACACCAGCAATTAAGAGGTTTAAAAAAACTCCTCAAAACCTCCTGATCAGAGATCTTGCTGTTGGACGTAGTTTATCGTCTTACCCAGAACACGGATATAGTTTATTGTCTTACCCAGGACGCGGATGCAATTTATCGTCTTACCCAGGACGCGGATGCAATTTATCGTCTTACCCAGGACGAGGATGCAATTTATCATCTTCAGATCAGAATGAAAAGACAAAACATTCTTTTAATCATCTCATTCCAAGCAAGGCAATAAAGCTACTAAGACGCGAGAGGGTTACTGACCGCTGGAGAATATGAGGGAAATCAAAACACTATTAAGGAAAGAGACCTATAAACGAACAAGAATCAAGAAGACAGTAGATAACGATTGACATTGCATTTAAAGTTTTGAAGATCAAAGTTGACTGGAAAGCAAGAAGCCGGAAGAGAGTTTCACATATGAGAAGTGCGATAGAAGAAACTGTTAGTATAGAACTTACGGTTATATCTAGCCAGTTTAGCTGTAAAATGATGAGACCTATCTGCCAATCTAGTAAGGAAAGCAATATTTATTTTGAATAATAAAAAAAAATGTGGCACAAGGCAAAAAAGGGTAAATAAGGAAAGGCTGATCTTCAATCTGTTATCTCGATTACTGAGCCAAACCTACCACAGTATTCCTTACGCCAACACAACGCATTCTTACTTACCATTCTTACTACACCTCAAAGACTCTATGAAGTTCTAAATAGTCCTATATGTACAATTTGTCTGTGAAGGTTGGGAATAAAAATAACAACGTTTAAAAATGAAACGCCAATGAATATTTACAATGTTATGTACAATAGAGGAAAGTAATATTTATTTTGAAAAATACAAATTGTGGCACAAGGCCAAAAAGGTGGGGTAGGGGGGGGGGAGACTGGTCTTCAGTCTGTCTTATCCTAAACTTAGCTGGCCACAATTACTGACTCAAATATATCACAGTATTCCTTACACCAGCACGCCGCATTTTTACTTACCATTATTACTAGGCACACAATAGTACCCCAAAGTCACTATGTAGTCCTAACTAGTTCCCATATGCACAATTTGTCTCTGGAGAGGAGGGATAAAATTAACAACATTTCAAATGAAAGCCCCATGAATATTTACAATTTTATCTACAATGCAGTAATATTTATTTTGAATACAAAAATGTGGCACAAGGCCAAAGGAAAAAGTAGGTGGAAGGTTGGTTTTCAATATGCCTTATCGTAAACTTAGCTAGCCTCGATTACTGACCCAAACTAGTACCATGAAAATATTTATAGAAAAGGCACAAATATGCTATGTTACTGCGACAAGAAAGTGACTGAGATGTCAGGAAGAGAAATTTTGGCGAGAAAAAAATTTTCAAGCACGACACAATTGACCAAATTTCTTAGCAGTAAACTTAGCAATTGATTCTATGTAATCTTGCCACTTCATGTAAGCGAAAAACGTTTTCAATGTTTGTGCAGATTCAAAACCAATCGTTTTTTTAAAACTTTTTTTTTTTACACTGATATTTTTAGGACCAGAATGTAATAATTGACCTTCGAGTTCCTCAATGGTTAAATATAAGCAAGTTAGTAGACATCGGTTTATCTCAAGAGATGAAGGTAGCACCTTATTTGGTCAAAATCCAGTCCTTAGGGGTGAGATTGAAGTGTACCTCTTCAGGTCGTAAGCCTGGGCGATTGTATATGAAAACCGTGCGCTGCTCAAACATTGCATATTTTTCTTTGTGATTTTATAAAGAATCTTTAAATATGTAACAGTAGCACCAGATCTGAAGCAAGGACGAATGTAAACTGATAAATATGTAAAATAGATTTAAAAATTGTCTATCACGAATTACATATTCTAGCACAGTGAACCAACTTTTCTAGCTACATAGCTAGCAATAGAGTTAATATAATCTTTCTAATCCATGTTAGAGGAAAACGTTATTAGCATGGCTGATGCTAACCTCTCCGGGAGGTTAGCATCAGCCATGCTAACAAAATGTAAAAAATGTTTCATATATATATATATATATATAACAAAATGTTAAAAGTAACAAAATGTTTTCATATATATATATATATATATATATATATATATATATATATATTAAAACCGTTAATGTCTGTTTGCTAGGTTGGCCTTTTTCCGGTTGGAAAAGGACAAAACTCTATATTTCTGTTCTTGTTTTCTTAGAGTTTTTTTTTGGGTGGGGGTATGTTAAAGCTGTTAATGCCGGTTTGCGAGGTAGGAGTCTTCGAAAGGCTTTAATAATAATAATAATAATAATAATAATAATAAAATGAAAATAAATATAAAAAAAAACACCCATATTTTTTTCTTTCATTTCGAATGGAAGGCGCCTACGTAGTAAACAGACGTTAATGGCTTTCATTAAAAAAAAAAAAAAAAAATGAGAGAAGACCAAAGGAATGCTTGTCACCATCATAAAATCTAAGTGCATGAAATACAAGAACGGGACAAGCGAGAGAAAAGATCCTCCAGAGATGGAACGAATAGAGCGGAGAACACTTCCAAGACGAAAGAGGAGAACTTGCAATACACAAAATATCGAAGCACCAGATATATTAAAATTCTGAAGTGAAATCAGCACTGGCGAAACTGAAACAGAACCAAAGTCTCAGGACCAAATTAAATTGTAATAAAGATTCTGGCAACCTTAAATGATTTCGGCATTGACAAGGTCACAGATACAATAAATGAAATCTACAACAGGGGGGATATACCAAAAAAAAAAGAAGTAGATCAGCATTGCTTAAAATTCAGGTATAAACAATTTTGAACTTCATCGGTGTTGTGACCAAGTAAATGGTTAAGTAATAACAAAAACTAGGTTTGCAGATATATCGTATATTAAACCAGAAGAGTATTACACGACTAGTGAGAGTGCATCGAATGAACTAGCGTTCAATCTATTTACTGTTCACTTTTCCCCGAAGCCTTCTGTCCTACTAATTTTATAGTAGTCGGAAGAGTCTAACATAGACTCTTTAGAAAGAGGACACCACAACACCCCACTTTTTAGCCTGGCTCCGTATGGAGTCTTTTTTTTTTAAATTACCACACAATACTTTTTATTCAATCCTTTTCCACACACACACACACAAAAAAAATCCGAAACAATCACTTTGAAAAAGATAGCTTTTTTAAAGTGAATGTTTCTGATTTTTTATTATTACGTTTACAGGAATTACGTTTACAATTGTTTTTTTTAAATGATAATAATTTCCAATAATCCAATGCGTATTGTGCTTTTCTGGTAATTCAAAGTTCATAAGTGAGGAGATGATTTTTGTTTTATTCATTCTTTTCCTTTTTCTGTTGACATGCTATGACAAGAAAAATGTTCAATATCTTTTCTTGATATTTCTGTTCCAACAGTAGTTGTTGTCCCTGTTGGTGTTTCAGGTGGTTGGAATGTCGAACTGAACACTTTATTTCGCTTAATGGGGCAAACTGTTTCAATTGCTATGTCAAATGGATATCAGTTATCATTTATCTCCTGATTAATTCCCTCTCCAAGTTCTCAACCGCCTTAACCAGGTATTGAACTCACGGCTCTTTGGGTCTTGTCACTGGATCTAACTAACGCCTTTATCCACTGTGCCACGTGTCATTGAGGAAGAAAGCCGGAGCGTACAACGGTCGAAACGTTTTAATAAATATGGCGTCAAAGATGAGGACAATAGACCGAATAATTTAAATAGTGTACAAATACCTCATCTCAGAAATCTAGACAAAACTTGTTTAGCACAACACAATGAAACAAATTTCATAGCAGTAACCTTAGCAATTGATTCAATGTAAATCTTGCCACTTCATGTAAGCGAAATGTTTTTGCAGATTCAAAACCATTGTTTTTTTAAAAACTTTTTTACACTGATGTCTTTAGGACTATAACGTAATAATGGTTGATCGAGTTCCTCAACAATTAAAAATAAGCAGGTTAATAGACGTTTAAAAGGTAGTAGATTATTTTGGGGATCTAAGTTAATCATATAGTAATTCGTCTAGAATAATCCTCAACAGAATGCAGAGAGCACTTTTCGTTTCGTCCTTTCTAGGGCTCAGCATACGACTACCGAGAATCGAACCATGACCGTTTCGATACAACGCAGACGTCATACCAACCGTACCACGGGCCTCTTCGACGAAGAAGGCACAGACTAGACTCGATAAAGCGCCGCTACTCACTCAGTTCCGCAGCGATACTCATCCAAGTATACGGATAACCCCGGAACAGAGCCCCAAGAGCCACGACTGCTTATTGACCCTTATATCGCTCCATCGCATAGCATTAGCTGGGTCTAGTAAGGATATACAAGTGAATATATATATATATATATATATATATATATATATATATATATATATATATATATATATATATGTATGATCGAAATAAAAGTATAAAACTTAATATTACGAGACATATTAAAACGGGCGAATCAACACAGAAAAATGTACAATAAAAGGAAGTTTTAATTTTTTTTCTCTTTTCACAAATTCCTTTCCATTTTTCTGTGTTGATTTTAAATCTCCCGTTGAAGCCTGAAGAGCGGGAGCGAAACCGGTTGCTTCACCCGTTTTTTTTTAATATGTCTCGTAATATTAAGTTTTATACTTTTATTTCGATCATTAAATTTTGTACCTACAAATATATATATATATATATATATATATATATATATATGTGTGTGTGTGTGTGTGTGTGTGTGTGTATGTGAAAATATATAGAAAATAGGAAGGAACTGGTTAGGTAAATAATCCAAAGTTCCTTTGTATTAGGTTGGTGCGAAAATAATGACGTAATAATGTCGTTTTTGTCGTATTTTTAACGTCAAAAACGACATTATTACGTTATTTTTTACACCAACCTAATATTTTAGTTATTATTTTTAAAAAATAGTGCTCGATACAAAAGTAGAGCATAAATATAATTATATATATATATATATATATATATATATATATATATATATATATATATATATATATGGGCAAAGAAGAAAATAAAGAGAAAGCGCGCATTTCCAAACTGGGGATATTAAATAAATAACGTCCATTGGTTAGGTCCGCTTTACAAGAGGGTCTTAGTGGAAGAATTATGAATTACCGTATTTGACGGCATATAAGATGCACGGGTGTATAAGACGCACCCCAATTTCAGCAACACAAATCAAGAAAAATTAGTAATTAGTAAAATTAGTAAAATTATTAGTAAATAGGCTACAATTATGAGGTATTATTTTGGTTAAACAAGCCATGATTACAATTAAACGAAAAATAGGGGAAAAAAGAACACTAGCCTACAAAAACTTTATTATATCCAAAGGTAAGAAAACAAAATAAAACTCAAGAAAATTATTACAATTGTGCAAAATAGTACAGTTACCATTAAAAGTTTATTCATCTTAACATCCATAAAATTCGTCGTCTCCGTTATCAAAATTCTGATACTCATTTTCAATACTACTACTGAAGGTCGTCCTTTGGTCTTGAAAAAGACCTCCATTTCTTGGGGCAAGAAATGGCTGGTTAACTTTGATGCCTCAAACGCAATGCTTCTCTTTTACCCACCAAAGTGAACCCCTCATACCTCCCATTAGAATGTCTGATGCTCAACACGAGAGCACCTCTTTGCGACTGCTTGGTCTCACACTGTCCGCTGACTTGAGATGGAACAAATACATTGAATCAATAGCTTCATCTACCACAAGGAAAGTTGGTTCTCTATGTCGCGCCAGGAAGTTTTTCTCGCCCGAGTCTATCCTTCAAATCTATAAATCAACCATTCGCCCTTGCATGGAATATTTCTGTCATATGGTCTGGAGCCCCTGGTGTTCGCCCTAAGGTCCTCGACAAAATCCAGAGACGGATATGCAATGTGGTTGGCCCTGATCAGCCGTCTTGCTTGCAGTCGCTTTCTCACAGACGTGCCGTCACTTCCCTCTGTCTTTTTCTACAACTTCTTTCACGGTAACTGCTCCGACGCTGGTTCCTAAACTGCATGAATTTAAACGTGCTACTAGGTCGGCATCTCAGTCCCACCCTTTCACTATCAAAACGGTTAAATGTAACCGTCACTTCTACTCCAATAGCTTCATGTCTCGCATTTCCCGTCTGTGCAACTCCTTTCCTTTTACTTGCTTCCCTAATACCTATAACCTCCAACTATTCAAATGCAATGTCAATCGACATATCCAGATGCCTTGATCTATTCCCCGTTTTTTTCTTCATCCTTTCCTCTTTCACGCTTATTTACTCTTGCTCCCACTCTCTGTAACACCGTGTGTGCTAGTGGCACTCTCGCCTTTCTTGGAGGGAAAAGCTTAAAAAAAAAAAATCGTCGTTAAATAATGCGTCATTTAATTTCGGCCGAATATTGCGAATTTTAAACCTACATCATACTTATTACAAAACCCAGGTTGTGTGTGTGTGCGTGTGTGTGTGTGTCTGTTCGTTTATATATTGGATCGGATTTCCTACATTTTTCAACCGATTTCAACAAAACTTCACAAGACTACATAAAATTACCATGCGGTGTTTCTGACAGCGCCAAAAATTGGAAAAACACAATTGTTTTTGCACGAAATCAATTTGAAAACACGATTAAGAATCATCGCTGCCGCGAGAATGAAAGGGGGACAACTCAAATCGAGTTATACTTATTATAAAACGCAGGTTGTGTGTGTGTGTGTCTATGTGTGTGTGTGTTCGTTTATATATGGGATTGGATTTCCTACATTTTTCAACCGATTTCAACAAAACTTTACTTTTTTTTGGCAGGTAGTCTTTCTTATTGTCTTGCACACTTTTTTTCTTTATTTTTACATTCAGAATGCTTTAAAAATTCCATTTACAAGACAATTGTTTATAATAAAATTCTATTCAATCGGTAGACTCATAACGATTGAAAACAATGTTTTTGTTTGAGTTTGGGTTTGACCAATTCGTAAAAAAAAAAAAAAATAATTAAGAGATGCGTGTCCGTCAACCTTAAACAATAATCTTTGTCAATTTTATTTTTCAGCCTTTATGATGGTCGATACTTGATCTATCTTTTACTGTTACATCTCCGGGCAACGCCGGGCTCTCCTGCTAGTATGTCATATAAGACGCAGGGGATTTTAAAAGATATTTTAGTAAAAAAGGTGGGGGCGCCTTATATGGCGTCAAATACGGTGCATAAGATTACGAGTGGGAGAAAGTCCACTGATATTTTGCCATCTTTCTACCTCCATTTGTCCTGAAATATATCTCTCCGCTGTAGCCCGCCAACGCAAATTTAGCTTAATCATTACAGCGTAGTACTCAAACTGGAAGTCTGCATTTAGTTCAGAGGTTTCTCTTTTATTCTGAATTTTATAAATGAACTCATCCGATCTTCATGGTGGATGTCATCGCGACCTTCGAATATGAATAAAGATTTGATCGATTTTATTTCCAATCGAATGTTTATTTCGCCCCCAACACACACACACCTACAAAACCCAACCTAAATTCTAACGAACCAATAAACACTGTTTGCTATTGTTGCATTGCTTCTAAAGTATTTTCCTTTTGTAATCAACTTTTTATTGTACAATTAAAAAAAAAGGTTTATGCAATTTTCTACGCGTGTTCTATGACGATTCCATCTTTTTTTAACCTTTTCATATGAGTGTGAGCGAGCATTGTCTTCTACACTGCTTTTTTTTTTTTTAAAAAAAAAACCACATAGAAAACGAAGAGGAACAGGAAACAAAAAAAGGACCCTAATAAGAAACATCAGAAAGAGAGTGTGTGAAACTTCTAGAGTGCATAATGAGAAAAGATGGCTTAGAAAATTTGACACTCACAGGATATATTAAAAGTAGGAGAAACAAAGGAAAATTATTTTTAAATGTGTTGCCGTTAAAGGAACAAAGAGAGATCACGAAAAGACAAAATTTACTAACGGTTAAAAAATACTGGAAATTGTGGAGAGCTATGACCGCTGACGTTCTAAAGAAACAAGGCACATAGAAGAAGAAGAAGAAGAAGAAGAAGAAGAAGAAGAAGAAGAAGAAGAAGAAATGTGGAAAATACATTTTTAGGACAAAAATCACATAGGAGTAATTGAGAGGTAGTCATAGGTCCGTTTTTACACTGCGGAACATGACGAAAGCGAAAAACGTAAGCAACGGTTCAGTTTACACGAGTCAAAAAACTAAGCATAGGTCCGGTTAAGACGAGAGTCAAAAACGTAGACACAGGTCCAGTTTAAATAAGAGTAAAAAAACGTAGGCAGAGGTCCGGTTTACATGAGAATCACAAGAATATGCACCAGCCCGGTTAACACGAGAGTCAAAAACGTGGACACAGGTCCAGTTTAAATAAGTGTAAAAAACGTAGGCATAGGTCCGGTTTACATGAGAGTTACAAACGTAGGCACGAGTCCGGTTAACACGAAAGTCAAAAACGTAGACACAAGTCTGGTTTACTGACAAGTCAAAAACGTATACATAGGCCCAGCTTACACTAGAGTCAAAAACGTAGACACAGGTCCAATTTAAACGTGAGTCAAAAAGTAGAGATAGGTCCGGTTTATCTGAGAGTCAAAAATGTAGACACAGGTACAGTTTACTCGAGGGTTAAAAATGTAGAGATAGGTCCGGTTTACACGAAGTTCAAAAACGTACAACGGCCGAAACGCTGTGATAAATATGGCGACAAACATGATGACAATAGTCCGAAGAATTGGATACTCATAGGACAATTTGAAAGCAAGAGGTACAGAGAAAATCAGTGCATAAAATACCTAACTAGCTTGGCAGGAGGAGGATTAGGAAAGATCGCGAAAAGATAAAATTTACTAAAATTTACAAAGAGCAGGAAACTGTGGAGGGTCATGATCGCCCACGACCTGAGGGGTCAAGACACACAGAAGGAGTACCATTTCCTGGGTTCCATTTCAAGAGACAAGTCACCCTTAAACTGTTTTGTTTATATTGTTTCTGTTCTGTGAGTAGCTTAAGGACAAAAAATTGTCGAACGTCACGATCGTCTATGTCCCGAAGGGCCAAGGCACACGAAACAAGAAGAACGAGTTCTGAGGTTTCAGCCGAAAACCTGTCTTGCAAGCCTTCTTCTTTATGTGTCGTATACCCTCAGGACGTAGGCGATCATGGCTCTCCCCAACTTCCTTTCCTTTGTAGCTCTTAATAAATTTTGTCTTTTTCTTATTTCTCCTAAACTCTGTTCCACCATCCGTTTATTTAAGTTCACTAAGTATGTTATGCGTGACTTTCCTACCTAAAACCTGCTCTCAATTTGTCCTGGGGGTATCAGAATTTCCAAGCCCTCCTTCCTCATTATGTGCTCCAGAAATTTCAACTAACACTTCCTGGTATTAAATATAAGATTTCTTTTTGTTTCCATTTTCTCCAAAACCTCGCCGTTGTAAGTAAGGTGGGGTGGGGGTGGGGGTACAAATGAAAAGATTTTAAATTGACAACTTTTTCCATTTCTTAGAAATAACCGTTAAATATTTCTATCTTCTCTTGTGGCTTTCATTTTTCTCACTGAAACTAGGCAGCGTCTCTGATATGCCAGCTCCGTGTTTTCCCGCGGTCAAAACGGATTAGCCCATTATTTATGAGGTATTGGCAGGACGTAGCGGTCGTGTGAACTAATTCACTAACGAAGGGAAGGAGTGACTGGTAGAATTATAACAGGGATTATTTTAATGCATTGAAAATTGTACAAGAAGTTGGACAAGCATTCACCAGTTTTCTTCTATGTCCCGTGTCCCTTCAGGACGTTGACGATCATGGCACTCCACAGTTTCCAGTCCTTTGTAGCTCTTAGTAAATTTTGTCTTTTTGTTATCTCTCCTAAACCTTTTTTCGACATCCAATTACCCAAGCTCGCGTGGTATATCATGCATTGTTTTCCTCTTCTTCTTCTATGTAATGCGATCCTGCAGGACTTTGGCGATCATGGCTCTCCACAATATCCTGTCTTCTGTAGTACTTAATAAATCTCATTGTTATCTCTTCTAAAACTTTTCCCACATCCATTTACTTCAGCTTGTGAGGTATATTATGCATTGTTTTTCTCTTCTTCTATGCAATTCGGCCCTTGGCGATCATGGCTCTCCACAATATCCTATCCCCTGTAGTACTTAATAAATCTTAAATCATGTTCCGCCATCCTAAGTAGGCTATGTATAGTTTTCTTCTGTCTCTTTTACCTTCAATTTGTCCTGTGAGTGTCAGATTTTCCGAGCCCTCTTTCCTCATTATATGCCCTAGAAATGTCAACAGTGTCTTCCTGATGTTATGTATGAATGGCTTTGTTATTTCCATTTGCTAAAGCGTTGTCATTCTCCTACTTTTCCACTTAACAAGCTCCAAGTTAGTGTCGATTTGGACCCGATTGGTAGCTGGGTCAGACGTGATTCGGGGTTCGAGCACAGGGAAAAATCGGGATTTTGAATTCTGATTCTCACGGCAGGGAAGTATTCTTGAAAAAAAAAAAAAAATAAATAAAAGAATATTTACTTTATTCTTCATCGTCGTCTTCTTCTTTGCAGCCTTTTGATAAAGTTTGTCTTTTTGCTATCTCTCCTAATCCCTGTTCTTCAGTCCATTTACAAAAGCCCGTTAAGTAGATTAAGTATATCCAGTGAGTGTCAAATTTTCCAAACCCTCTTTCCTCATTATGTGCCCTCGAAATTTCTGATGTTAAGTACAAGTGTCTTTTTTGTTTGCATTGTCTCTAGAACTTTGCCGCTGCTCACATGTTCAGTGTATGGTATTCTCAGCATCCTTCTGTAGAACCATATTTCTGCTATCTCGAGGATTTTCTTAATTTAGGAGGAATTATATTATTAGGTTGGTGCAAAAATAATGACGTAATGATGTCGTTTTTTGACGTTAAAAAATACGCCCCAAAACGACATTATTACGTCATTATTTTTGCACCAACCTAATACGTAATAAATCAGCACTCTTTCTTTTTAATAACATTTTTCCTGTTTCTTTATACTTTGCTTAGCTTTTGGAAGGCACATTTGTCTATCCCAATGCGCGTTCCGATTTCAAAGTCGTACTTTTCGTCCTCTGTTAAAACACTTCCCATATATTTAAATTGTTGTACTGGCTTGATTTTGGCATCTCCAATTCATAATTTGCATAATGGATTGTTCCTCTTGTTAACAAACTATGCATTCTGTCTTCTTGTAATTGTTACTTCGATCTTATTCGTCGCTTGCAAAATCAGATTCAAATTTCTTTCAGCTAATAAAGTATTTCTGGTCTGATTACAAATTCAATGATGTCTTCGATGTCCAGATTTTCATGTGTAACTTTATCACTTCACACTCCTTTCCGGTCTTTTGAACAGGAGTAGAGGTTTATCCCTTGTTTTCTTTTTGGGATTGGGTTTCCGTTTCCTTCTAAAGTCTGCTTCAGATCTATACTCCTAAAGCTTGTTCTTTCCTACAATAATATAACTCCTCGCAGTAACCCTCTACTTTGAGTGGCTCTTGGGCCTTGTATTGCGTGAATATTAGTAAAAAAATAAAACTCCATTGATTATTTTTGGTCGACAAACCAACATCATACATCCATATGGCTTTCTTCTTTCTCTATCCTGTAAGGGGGGGGGGCTTTTTTTCACTTGCATCACTAAATCTTTGAAGGTGTAGCTCCTTACTGGAACATTTCAAAAGGTTTCAAACAATTCTTTATGCATTACGTCTTTCTTACCCGACCAAATAAAATAATAGAATTTTTTCTTTATTTTTTCTTTTAATCATTTCTCCTGAAGCAAGGCGATAATGCCACTAAGACGCAAGGGTTTAATGGGAATGAAAGAAAAATGAGACAACTTTAGAAGGAACCGGAAACCGAATCCTAAACAGGAAACAAGAGATAAACCTGACTTCTGTTCAAAAGACTAGGGAAGAGCGTGAACAGGACGATATGAAAACCTATATACTCCTATTACTGCACCTACCATTTACAAAAGCTCGTTCTTTTTTCTTCTATGTACTATGTCTCGTCAGGATGTGGGCGGTCATGGTTCTCCACAACTTCCGGTCCTTTGTACTTCTTAGTAAGTTTTGTCTTATCTCTTATAATTCCAATTCTTTTTTTATTTTATCTTTTATTTTTTATTTTATTTTTTATATCTTCATTTAGTACAAGGCCCAAGAGCCACTCAATGTTAAATGTTATTGTTGAATGAGTGCAAGAAAGGGCAAGAAGTAAAGTTCATGTGTCTGTGCAAAAAAGATAATGGCTGACTCAAGACTTGAATATCTCAAGACTGATGTGATTGAGAAAATACAAGCGAATGAAGGTGTAGCGCCTTGCTGGAACATTTCCAAAGGCTTCAAGCAATTCTTTATACATTACGTTTTTCTTATCTGACCAAATAAAGCAATAGAATTTTTTTTCTTTTGATCTTTTCTCCCGAAGTAAGGCGATAATGCCTCTAAGACGCAAGGGGTTACTGGGAATGAAAGGAAAATGAGAAGACTTTAGAAGGAACCGGAAAGCCAATCCTAAACAGGAAACAAGGGATAAACATCTACTCCTGTTCAAAAGACTGGGGAAGTGTATGAACAGGACAACAGAAGACCCTACCTACTCCTATTAATGTACCTGCCATTTACAAATGCTCGTTCGTCTTTTTTCTATGTACCATATCTCGTCAGTATGTGGACGGTGATGGCTCTCCTTGGAAAGGGAAATGAGAAGACTTTAACGAACCGGGAACCCAGTCCTAAACAGGAAACAAGGGATGAACCTTTTCTCCTGTTCAAAAGACAGGGAAGAACACAAAATGTTTAGCTTTGCTTCTGAGGCTAAAACTTGTCTTGGATCCATCCATGATTTCCTACACGTCAAATTACAAGAGTGTATCCACTTTTCATCGCCAGTGTCATCTGGTTTGGTTGACAAACAGTCCAAGGAAACAAGGATGAACCTTTTCTTCTGTTCAAAAGACAGGGAAGAACAAAAAATGTTTAGCTTTGCTTCTGAGGCTAAAACTTGTCTTGGATCCATCCATGATTTCCTACACGTCAAATTACAAGAGTGTATCCACTTTTCATCGCCAGTGTCATCTGGTTTGGTTGACAAACAGTCCAAGGAAACAAAGATGAAACTTTTCTCCTGTTCAAAAGACAGGGAAGAACAAAAAATGTTTAGCTTTGCTTCTGAGGCTAAAGCTTGTCTTGGATCCATCCATGATTTCCTACACGTCAAATTACAAGAGTGTATCCATTTTTCATCGCCAGTGTCATCTGGTTTGGTTGACAAAGAGTCCAAGGAAACAAGGATGAACCTTTTCTCCTGTTCAAAAGACAGGAAGAACAAAAATGTTTAGCTTTTGCTTCTGAGGCTAAAGCCTGTCTTGGATCCATCCATGATTTCCTACACGTCAAATTACAAGAGTGTATCCACTTTTCATCGCCAGTGTCATCTGGTTTGGTTGACAAACAGTCCAAGGAAACAAGGATGAACCTTTTCTTCTGTTCAAAAGACAGGGAAGAACAAAAAATGTTTAGCTTTGCTTCTGAGGCTAAAACTTGTCTTGGATCCATCCATGATTTCCTACACGTCAAATTACAAGAGTGTATCCACTTTTCATCGCCAGTGTCATCTGGTTTGGTTGACAAACAGTCCAAGGAAACAAGGATGAACCTTTTCTTCTGTTCAAAAGACAGGGAAGAACAAAAAATGTTTAGCTTTGCTTCTGAGGCTAAAGCCTGTCTTGGATCCATCCATGATTTCCTACACGTCAAATTACAAGAGTGTATCCACTTTTCATCGCCAGTGTCATCCGGTTTGGTTGACAAACAGTCCAAGGAAACAAAGATGAAACTTTTCTCCTGTTCAAAAGACAGGGAAGAACAAAAAATGTTTAGCTTTGCTTCTGAGGCTAAAGCTTGTCTTGGATCCATCCATGATTTCCTACACGTCAAATTACAAGAGGTATCCACTTTTTCATCGCCAGTGTCATCTGGTTTGGTTGACAAACAGTCCAAGGAAACAAGGGATGAACCTTTTCTTCTGTTCAAAAGACAGGGAAGAACAAAAAATGTTTAGCTTTGCTTCTGAGGCTAAAACTTGTCTTGGATCCATCCATGATTTCCTACACGTCAAATTACAAGAGTGTATCCACTTTTCATCGCCAGTGTCATCTGGTTTGGTTGACAAACAGTCCAAGGAAACAAGGATGAACCTTTTCTTCTGTTCAAAAGACAGGGAAGAACAAAAAATGTTTAGCTTTGCTTCTGAGGCTAAAACTTGTCTTGGATCCATCCATGATTTCCTACACGTCAAATTACAAGAGTGTATCCACTTTTCATCGCCAGTGTCATCTGGTTTGGTTGACAAACAGTCCAAGGAAACAAGGATGAACCTTTTCTTCTGTTCAAAAGACAGGGAAGAACAAAAAATGTTTAGCTTTGCTTCTGAGGCTAAAGCTTGTCTTGGATCCATCCATGATTTCCTACACGTCAAATTACAAGAGTGTATCCACTTTTCATCGCCAGTGTCATCTGGTTTGGTTGACAAACAGTCCAAGGAAACAAGGGATGAACCTTTTCTTCTGTTCAAAAGACAGGGAAGAACAAAAAATGTTTAGCTTTGCTTCTGAGGCTAAAGCTTGTCTTGGATCCATCCATGATTTCCTACACGTCAAATTACAAGAGTGTATCCACTTTTCATCGCCAGTGTCATCTGGTTTGGTTGACAAACAGTCCAAGGAAACAAGGATGAACCTTTTCTTCTGTTCAAAAGACAGGGAAGAACAAAAAATGTTTAGCTTTGCTTCTGAGGCTAAAGCCTGTCTTGGTTCCATCCATGATTTCCTACGTCAAATTAAAGAGTGTATCCACTTTTCATCGCCAGTGTCATCCGGTTTGGTTGACAAACAGTCCAAGGAAACAAAGATGAAACTTTTCTCCTGTTCAAAAGACAGGGAAGAACAAAAATGTTTAGCTTTGCTTCTGGAGGCTAAAGCCTGTCTTGATCCATCCATGATTTCCTACACGTCAAATTACAAGAGTGTATCCACTTTTCATCGCCAGTGTCATCTGGTTTGGTTGACAAACAGTCCAAGGAAACAAGGATGAACCTTTTCTTCTGTTCAAAAGACAGGAAGAACAAAAATGTTTAGCTTTGCTTCTGAGGCTAAAAACTTGTCTTGATCCATCCATGATTTCCTACACGTCAAATTACAAGAGTGTATCCACTTTTCATCGCCAGTGTCATCTGGTTTGGTTGACAAACAGTCCAAGGAAACAAGGATGAACCTTTTCTTCTGTTCAAAAAGACAGGGAAGAACAAAAAAATGTTTAGCTTTTGCTTCTGAGGCTAAAGCCTGTCTTGGATCCATCCATGATTTCCTACACGTCAAATTACAAGAGTGTATCCACTTTTCATCGCCAGTGTCATCCGGTTTGGTTGACAAACAGTCCAAGGAAACAAAGATGAAACTTTTCTCCTGTTCAAAAGACAGGGAAGAACAAAAAATGTTTAGCTTTGCTTCTGAGGCTAAAGCTTGTCTTGGATCCATCCATGATTTCCTACACGTTAAATTACAAGAGTGTATCCACTTTTCATCGCCAGTGTCATCCGGTTTGGTTGACAAACAGTCCAAGGAAACAAAGATGAAACTTTTCTCTGTTCAAAAGACAGGGAAGAACAAAAAATGTTTAGCTTTGCTTCTGAGGCTAAAGCTTGTCTTGGATCCATCCATGATTTCCTACACGTCAAATTACAAGAGTGTATCCACTTTTCAACGCCAGTGTCATCTGGTTTGGTTGACAAACAGTCCAAGGGGGACAACTCTGAAGTGACATCCATGATTGAGTTTTTTGTTTAGCTTTTTGTTCTTTTATTTTTATTTTTTTGTGAAATCGCCAAAAAATCAAAAAACAAAAAATAAAAAAAAACATTGAATGTCATAGTTTTCTTAAAAAAATTTTTCTTAATAAGAAACACGTTTATAATCTAGTTTATTCACATTTAACAAAGTCCATATAAACCATTCAAAAGATGTGAGTATAGCTTAACCCTTTGAGTCCTGCGTCCCGGAACAGTTTTAACCCTTGACCTCTTGAGTCAAAATTCGCAAATAATTGGCATGTAATGTTTCACGGTAGATATAAAAATAGTTATAATTGTTTACACACCGTTCAACCAGTGGCTGGACATTACGTCATTTTTCTCTACCACTGGTAAAGCGTTGGTCAGGGCTGAAAGAGTAAAGCCATTTAAATATACAAAGAGACGAAAAGAAAAAAGAAAAGAAAAAAATCAAACAAGTGTTACTAAATAGGTTATTTTATACTAAATTCCAGAATTCTACCAATTGTACAACTTATATTGAAGTGCCTTTCTTTTATGCTTATTAGACCTAAGCACTAAATCGTCCTGGGTAAGACGATAAAATACATCCGGCAGCAAGGCCTTTGATCAGAAGTTTTTGAGGAGCGTGAAACCATCACTTAATTGCTAGTGTTCCCAGGTCCTCCCTGACCCTGGGTGGTAGCACCTGTCTGGGTCCCAGTATGGGCGAATATTTACCCTCATAAAAGGGGTAAAAAAACTTATGAACGTATAAAAATAGGTTTTAATACCAGCAATATATTTTAGAAGTTTTTTTTTTTTTCTCAGCAAGACATTCTTGAAAAACATATTACCAATATATATTTTTTTATAAAATAAAATATTATAGCAATAAAAACCTTGTCGGTATTAAATAACCCATTGAGGTTGATAGGCCGTAAATCAAACGAAACGAAAGCAAATCTAAGCGCTTAAACGTTTTAACAACTATTCAAGAAATTTGGGTTGAAATTATTATACTAATAAATAAGTAAGCAGAGAAATGGTAAAAAGTCCTAAGCTGTTTATTATATATATATATATATATATATATATATATATATATATATATATATATATATATATATATATATAAAATATTTCAGAAGCGACATTAATTTTCTATTGGTTCTATTACTGTAGATATCAATTTCACTGTTTGGAAAATGAACGTTGAATTAGCTTAAACGCGGGTAGGCACTAAAAGCGTTTATAATAATGTTAAAATAATATTGGATTAAAGAATAAACCCATTAATAATTTTAAAAATACAACTCTGAAACTGAAACCGATTGGGTGTGGGCCTATCACCCAACCCCGTAAAAATCTACTTGCAAGATAAACCACAATAGCAGCACCAAATTCCATAGGGAGCTTGCAGAAATAAACATCTGCAGAATCGATATTACAAGTATGGAATGACAGTAATACGAAAATAGTTACATGATCGGAAACTTATACAAATTCTTACGTATATACGTACATAAACACACACACACACACACACACACACACACACACACACACACACACACACACACATATATATATATATATATATATATAGTAATGGATAGCGGCTTGGATTGAGGAATCGCAGAGCCGAGTTTGAATTCCAGTCGAATCGATTACATTCACTTACGTGCTAATACCCTTGGGAAAGGTATGAATCCTCTTCCTCCGCCTCCAGCTATGGGTAAAATAGCAGGACAGACTGGGTTCTATAACCTTGGATGTCAACTGGTCTAGGAGAAGGACAACTCTGAATTCAAAACCTTGTGGCATTCGGTGTACCAGGTCTCTGTAATCGTCCCTTCAAAAAGTGTGGATGGTCCTGCACGAGGCCTTCATCACTATAACCAAATCTCATGTGCCGGTGTCGGGCTGTCGGTTTCCTGGAAATTGATCTGCTTGACCCTCATACGTCGAATCTCGACAGGAGAGTCGATTATATATATATATATATATATATATATATATATATATATATATATATATGTTTTCGTCCTATATTTGGGACTCATCAGCAGTGCGCACTCACTATCATACCAACAGTACCAACGGGCCTCGGTGATGAAGAGATAACTAATTAGACTCGATATAGCGCCGCTTTCAATACTATGATTGTACTTCTTAAGGCGATGGTAAGTAACTGGTGATTAAACTATTATTATGATTATTAATTGCGTAAAGAATCATAAACAAAGAACTCTATCAAATAACAGAAACCAGATTATTTGAAGACATTCAGCAGCGGCAACAACTAAAATGAATAGCACATCTAAAATAATAATAAGAAAATAATGACATTGTCAAAATGACTTTCCACGCTCCATTAAAGAAAATTGGTTTGGTTTGATTTACGGCATATAAACCTCAATAGGTTATTTCATGCTGACAAGATTTTTATTGCTATTATTTTATTTAAAAAAAAAATGTATTCCTGGTAATATTTTTCTTTTTTTTTTAAATATAGGGCTGATAATAATATTGCTGGTAATAATTTTTTCCAAAAAAGTATTGCTGGTATTAAAGCCTATTTTTATACTTTCATAGTGTCTTGACTCCTTTTGGGGGAGTAACTATTCGTCTAGAGGTGGGACCCTGACAGGTGCTACCACCCTAGGTCAGGGTGGACCTGGAAACACCAGCAATTAAGAGGTAGTTCTACGCTTCTCAAAACCTCCTGATCAGATCCCTTGCTGTTGGATGTAGTTTATCATCTTACCCAGGACGTGGATGTAGTTTATTGTCTTACCCAGGATATGGATGTAGTTTATCATCTTACCCAGGACGCGGATGTAGTTTATTATCTTACCCTGGACGTGGATGTAGTTTATTATCTTACCCAGGACGCGGATGGAGTTTATTGTCTTACCCAGGACGCGGATGTAGTTTATCATCTTAACCTGGACGTGGATGTAGTTTATCATCTTACCCAGGACGCGGATGTAGTTTATTGTCTTACCCAGGACGTGGATGTAGTTTATTATCTTACCCAGGACGTGGATGTAGTTTATTGTCTTACCCAGGACATGGATGTAGTTTAACATCTTCCCCAGGACGGGCATGTAGTCTATCATCTTACCCAGGACGTGGATGTAGTTTATTATCTTACCCGGGACGTGGAGGTATTTTATTGTCTTACCCAGGACATGGATGTAGTTTATCATCTTACCCAGGACGTGGATGTAGTTTATTATCTTACCCAGGACGTGGAGGTATTTTATTGTCTTACCCAGGACATGGATGTAGTCTATCATCTTACCCAGGACGTGGATGTAGTTTATCATCTTACCCTGGAAGGAGGCACAGTGGAGTAATGGATAGCGGCTTGGATTGAGGAATCGGAGAGCCGAGTTCGAATTCCAGTTGAATCGATTGCATTTACTTATGTGCTAATACCCTTGGGAAAGGTATGAATCCTTTTCTTCTCCCTCCAGCTATGGGTAGTTTGTCGTCTTACCCTGGACGCGGATGTAGTTTATCGTCTTACTCAAGAAGCGGGTGTAGTTTATTATCATATCCAGGACGCGGATGTTGTTTATCGTCTTACCCAGGACGGATTAAAAAAAAAAAGGTTAGGTAGGAAACCTCCATTAATACTGGACAGTAGACATGAAAAACTTGAAAAAGATTTTACGAATTTCAACTCACAATAGTACTGGCTGCTCGGTCAATGAATACCAAATGTCTCCTTATAAGGAAACGGCTAATATTACCATTAGAATAAACGCATTTAATACCGTATGTATGTCTAATAGGATTTAAATAACAATAAATCAGCAAATAAGTATAGCGATCTTGCTGCTTGTAAAGTTGTCAAACATCTTCCAGGGTTTGTTGAGTGGAATAGGGTTAGTGGAAATTATGGAAGAGGACGTCGTCTGTTGCAGGAATTGTAGCAAGACGGCTTGAACAATGTTCTGGACATATAGGACAGAAATCCTCATTACCTTCACAAACATTAAAACCGAGCCAGGGTGGCATGTTATGACACCGCACACAACGAGGCCAGGAGTCGTGATTGTGTTCCTTCCGAGTAAATTGGGAAAGATGTCGATCCCACACGGACAAACGACCATCGCTTGCAAAGACGGATAAGCTGCCCGTATCGTTGAACAGGACTGGACGTCATTCAGTTCACTAGGTGAGTCTCTCCTGGCACCACTGGAGACATGCGCGACTGTGTTTTAGCGAAAGTGGACGTCTGGCGTGAGGCACGCGTGTCCGTTTTCCAGCTGTTTAGTGGCTATATATATATATATATATATATATATATATATTTTTTTTTTTTTCGGGGGGTTCGGATCCGAATGAGGGTTTGCCACCGCTGTGCTTCCAATGAGTCCATCTTGGGGAGCGTCTGTACTAGGTGACCTCTCCAGACAGTCTTCTACGGGTGTATGGATACGCATTTGATATTTACTGTTCTCATCAAAGCACCAGCGTCGCGTCACGTCCAACTCGCGCAGCAGTTCTCCGGAATGACTATCCAGTCCTTTCCTTGCGACCAGGAACGTCTCCCTTTCAAACGGCTCTAATTGAACAAAAGCAGCACGTGTGCGTCTTCGTGGAATGATACCAGCTTGTACTGCACTCTTTCCGGACACGGAGTACTATCACAGCATGCGTCACTCGGACGGTCAGCTACAGACCCTAGGCCTGAGTTTCTCAACCGGTGCACCCGGGCGCACTTATGCGCTCTGGAAAAAATAACCAGGTGCCCTGCAAGTAAGAGGAGGGTAATCTGAATTATTTTTATATTTTTAAAAAAATGTTTATTTCGAAGAAATGCTTGAGACTTCCTTGTCTACGCTAAGTCTTTGTCATTTGATATTTTAAACTGGATGCTAAATTTCTTAATCCTTAAAACGGGTGGATAATAACAATGGCTGACAGTGTTTCATCTAAAAAAAAAACAAAAATGAAGATGATAGTAAATACTTGCAAATAATATGAATAATAATGTGTAAAACAATCATCCACTGATTAAAGTAGTTGTCTAGAAAATTGTATTTATCTTTAAATCTGTTATATTCTTATGATGGAATCGTCCATAAGTTTATTAACAATAAACTCGTATCTAATAAAGGCACAATTTTCCGTTTTTGTGATTGACATTAAAGGAAAAACACTCCAATTAATATTTTTTTTTAATTCGTTCGAAATAAAATGATTTACAATGATTTCTTCTAAGTCTCCAAACTTTTCCTTCTGTGAACCACTTGGCCTATTTTACACCTTTTCACATAAATGGAGAAATATTTAGTTTCATAAATCAACAAGTTTTATTTGAATCTTGTTTTATAATCAGCAGAAGATGATTTAAAACAAAAGAGAAATGTGACAATCACAAAAAAAAAAAAAAATCTTCTGATGAGTTTGATATCATTTACAGGCTTTGATGTCATGCACCCTGAAAGTTAACCAGGTGCACAAGTTAACAGAAGAATAATTTAGAGATTATTTTTATATTTTAAAAAAAGAAACTTGTTTGTAAAAAAAACAAAAAAAACAAAAAAAAAAAAAACTAGAGACACAAAGGACATAGCTTCCATGTCATTTGATATTTTAAACTGGATGCTAAATTCCTTAATCCTTAAAAAAGGGGTGGATAATCCTTTCCTTTTGCGTTCCTCAACGGATTTAGATCAGTCATTATTGGCCTCTCTAAGAAAGAAAAGAAGCAGATTCTTCATAAATCTCTTTAAATTAAAACTGTACCGCTAATCTTCTTTGGGGATGCTAAACCATAATTTCATATTTTGAAATTTCATGACTAATTTTTCCCTATTTAAATTTAAAATGCGCCCAGAATTTTAATTATTCTACAAGGTCATCCTGAAGTAAAAAAAAAAAAAAAAAAAAAAGTTTGAGGAACACTGTTTGTTACTAAGGTACAAAATGGCTGAAGTCTTTGAAATTTTTATCAGAATATCTACTATCCACCCTCTCGCATACACATTCAGTATTTTTAATGCCATGCCAATTCAGATCGGGTGTCCTAGGTACGACGATAAACAAAATCCGGCAGCAAGGTCTCTGGAGATTTGAGGTTGTAGGAGCGTGGAACCAACTCTTAATTGCTGTTGTACCCAAGTGGACTCTGGCTTGGGGGTCTCTGATATGTTAGGGTCTCGGTGATAGGTAAATAGATAAATCCCAAACAAAAATCAACAGCACATTTTTATAGTAAAATTACCAATAATACATTTTATGATCTACAAAATATATACAAAACATACTTTTTACTCTGAAAGTATAAAAATAATTATAAAATATCTGTTGTTGAAAGAATAAAATAAAATACAAAATATTTAGATTTCGGCACTAAATAACCCATAGAGATGTCGATAAGCCACTAAACAAAATCAAACAGAAACTCAATCCATTCAGATCAAGTCTCGCCGTTAATTCCTTTATTATGTATAAATTTCAATTATTTTTGGGAATGATTATAGGGTGTTATATATATCGGCTGTAACAGCAAAATTGTCCAAATCGTTTAACAGCAAAATTGTCCAAATCGTGTAACAGCAAAATTGTCCAAATCGTGTAACAGCAAAATTGTCCAATTGATAGATTAAGCTTTGAACCTTTGTATCTTAGAAATGATTAAAGATATCTTACTGGAATTCTCCGAGGTTTTTATAACACTATTGGACTCTACTTTGAACAATAAGAATGTATAATTACTCTCCAAGCTTAAGAAGAATCGTGATGAAATCGATCATAAACGAAAATGACATGTTCATAATTAATCATAGCTAAGGATCGGAAGTTGATGAAGGACTGAAATAAAGTTCATATATATATATATATATATATATATATATATATATATATATATATATATATATATATGTGAAAAAGAATATAAATATAAATAAATATATATATATGTATAATTATTTATATATTATATGTGCGGTACTTATTAGAAAGCGCTCAATATCAGACATAGAGTTAACATATTTGGTTGGTTATTGTATGCGTTTTTCACTTTAGCGATCGTCAGACAAATCGCTGACGATCGCTAAAGCGTGAAACCCAGGGTCACAAACTCACATCTATCCAACCAAATATATATATATATATATATATATATATTAATGCATGTTTCATTAAATAATATAGACAAGTTTTGTCTATTTATTTTAAGTAAGTTCCTTTCATGTTGTCTGATATGCTTAATCACATTATCGTTGAAAGACGATAGGAAATCACCATATTGATACATGTTTAAATCCAATCTAAGCTTTCGGCTTACATAAGCCATTATCAAAGATGACAATTTCAATAAATGAAACAACACACAGACGAAACCACAATGATAGTCCGCCCTTGCTGCTTGAAAAGTTTCAAAGTAACGACAAACTCGTATATACGAGACGCGGAAGCAAAAATCGCGTCGCAGCTCGTGACGTCACACATGACCACGCGAGAGTGAAAAACGAGAAGTATGGGAGCCGTTGGTATAAACCAATGGCCTCTGTTATAAATTATAGGAATTTAAGGATATTTGTGGTGATTTCATAGTTTATTTTGTTCAGGTTAGGTTTCAACTGTTTTATGTATATAGCTACAAGAATTTTTAATTTTTGTTTATTGTTTTCATGTTTAAGTGTTGTCAACAAGGATTTTCCGGAATTGTGTACGCGGCCAGGCATGTTGCTTTAAATGCTTAAAAATGTTAGAGTTATCATTTAAATGTAGAGTCAAGCGCCGTGAAAGCGAGTTTGTGGTGTGACCAACATAAATATTATTTAATTCATTGGAGATACAATATCCCAAAGGGCACTTGAATTTGTAAGCTATGTTGCTTTTCTGAAAATCGCTAACAGAGAGAGAGGAAGAATCATTACGAATATTTACGTTGGATATACTAGATTTAGTGTAGTATATGATTAACCTAATTTTTTTGCTAGGATCTGTTGTAGATATATTAGTATTTACTAAATTTTCTAGTACATTTTCATCTTGTTTATAATTAGTATGCATTTATATATATATATATATATATATATATATATATATATATATATATATATATATATATATAAAAGTATTTGAAACAGACGACCCTTTTTCACTGATTATAGAAATTTTAGTAAAGAAAATGCATTCCACGACAAGGATCGAAACTGCGTATTAATAAAGTTATAAG
>CAHIKZ030003380.1:242500-250000 GCA_903632075.3 Acanthosepion pharaonis | reverse complement strand
CGACCTGCATTCCTATTTATGATTGTTAATAAAAAAGTTGTTCAGCTCGAATATTTAACGATGCGTTAGAGCAATTTTACGGATATTTTATTGTCTTAGAACTCGACATGTGTTCACTCAATCATTAACTTAAAAAAAAAGATTTCATTCAAAAATTCAAATCGAAAAACCGTGAAATGTTCACGAGTGAAAATTTATTTCAGTTTTTTTTTATTTCACTAGATTAAGTGAGGTTGATTAATTGAACGTCATATCAATTCTTTAAAGTTGAATACATGCCTCACAAAATACGCCCAAAGAATATGTCAATATAGACCCGATTTATACTTTTGTAGACATAAGTTCCGTTTACACTAGAGTCAAAAAGGTAGATATAACCCCAGTTTCAATCAGGGGTCCAAAATCTAGATAAGTGTCCAGTTTAAATGAGAGTCAGTAATTTTCTATCAGTTACATAAATTTTATCGCAGTATCTTGTTATAATTATTCTATTTTATTATCAGTTATCAATGAACATGGATGACAGCAGTTGTCCGAAAGTTTTTGAAAGAATGTAGTGAGATTCACTAAAGCGGAGATCCTGAATTCACATTATCTATCTATCTATCTATCTATCTATCTATCTATCTATCTATCTGTCCTTTCATATATATCTCAGTCTATTCATATATCTCTCGCAGTCTGTTCCTATCTATCTATCTATCTATCTATCTATCTATCTATCTATCTATCGCGGTCTGTCTCTTCATTTCTGTTCTTTCATATCTATCTCTCAATCTTAGTCTATTCCTATCTATCTATCTATATATCTATCTATCTATCTATTTCAGTCTATTCATATATATCTCTCAGTCTGTTCCTATCTATCTATCTATCTATCTATCTATCTATCTATCTATCTATCTGTCTGTCTGTCTGTCTGTCCTTTCATATATATCTCAGTCTATTCATATATCTCTCGCAATCTGTTCCTATCTATCTATCTATCTATCTATCTATCTATCTATCTATCTATCTGTCTGTCCTTTCATATATATCTCCGTCTATTCATATATCTCTCGCAGTCTGTTCCTATCTATCTATCTATCTATCTATCTATCTATCTATCTATCTCAGTCTGTTCATATCTCTCTATCAGTCTCTTCCTACCTATCTAAGTAAAAGAGAGTATGAAAACTATTATTATCTATCTAATACTAGTATTATTTTAATCCCTGTGCTCTCAACGAGTCAACATTTTCCATCGTCGTCCTTTAGAAAACTCAGAAAATGATTCCATATTCAAATTTATGCAATTCAGTAATCTAAACAGTATCTGATTAGCATTGCCTTCATGATTCTCTTTTGTTTCGCAAACTGGGAGGCTCGAACTCTTGCCTCTGATTAAATACGACCCTCCGCAATAGTCATTGTCGCTTTGTCCATCTGGCCTTTATTTCTCGTTCCTGCTAATGTATTATTGCAGCATTTGGTCTCTGTTTTCTCTGCAGAGAGCGCAGAAGCTGAAATAATGTGATAAAACAATTCAGACGGGCCAAAAAAAATGCTATAAAACGAGGCATAGAAGCGGACAATTCATCCGAACGAGCCAATAGTTACAACACCAGGAGGTAATCAGTCCGAATGACACAATAGGCGGTGATTAGACTATTAAGGTTCAATTAATCCGAATTAACAAAGATGCAATCATTTCCGCATCGGGATTTTCAATTTAGCTTTAACTTCTCTTCTTCTCTGCGTCATTTGTTTGAAGAAACCAGGTTTGACAGAAGGCTATATCGCTGGGTCACCCAGTGAGGAACAGTGTTATCTTCAGGAGAATTTGTTACAAAGCCAGGGCAAAAACCGGCACTGTAGGGGACGCCAGTATCTCCATGACTTTAGAAGACAGAATGGGGAACGTTAAAATCAAGCAGACAGAAATTTAAATATACTCTGTTCCTATCTATCTATCTATCTATCTATCTATCTATGTCCTTTCATATATAACCCTCAGTCTATTCATATCTATCTCTCAGTCTGTTCATATCTATCTATCTATCTATCTATCTATCTATCTATCTATCTATCTATCTCTCTGTTTCAGTTTGTTCTTTATCTATCTATCTATCAATCTATCTATCTATCTCAGTCTGTTCATATCTATCTATCTATCTATCTATCTATCTATCTATCTATCTATCTATCTATCTATCTATCTGTTTCAGTTTGTTCTTTATCTATCTATCTATCTATCTATCTATCTATTTATCTATCTATCTATCTATCTATCTCAGTCTGTTCATATCTATCTATCTATCTATCTATCTATCTATCTATCTGTTTCTGTTTGTTCTTTATCTATCTATCAGTCTGTTCATATCTATCTATCTATCTATCTTAGTCTTTTCATATCTATCAATCTATCTATCTGTTTCAGTTTGTTCTTTATCTATCTATCTATCTATCTATCTATCTATCTATCTATCTATCTATCTATCTATCCCAGTTTGTTCATATTCTATCTATCTATCTATCTATCTATCTATCTATCTATCTATCTATCTGTTGTAGCAGTCGTACGAACAATAACGGATATGTCCCCATTTACATAAATACAGTAGTGAATACTGTATGTTGGTCTGTAATTGGAGATTCATCGTGGAATTCACTTGACTCACTTCTAGCAGTTGACGGCGAATCTCACATGTGTTGTTCTTGTCGTAAGTATTATCGCTCATTACCAACCTTTGATTATTCTATTAAGTAACCTTCCCTAGGTTACCCCCACTATCCTAGTCTGTTAATTTTCTATCTATCTATCTATCTATCTATCTATCTATCTATCTATCTTATTTCTCGCATCACTCTCTCTATTCGATCCTATTCCCATCTATCTTCCTATACAATCGCGTTCATATCTATCTATCTATCTATCTATCTATCTATCTATCTATCTCTATTTGTTGTAGCAGACGTACGAACAATAACGGATATGTTCCCATTTACATAAATACAGTAGTGAATACTGTATGTTGGTCTGCAGTTGGAGATTCATTGTGGAATTTACTTGACTCTCTTCTAGCCGTTGACTACTAATTCTACGCGCCACTGGTAAATCTTATATGTGTTGTTCATGTCTTAAGTATTATCGTTCATTACCAACCTTCTGAATAGAATAATCAAACGAAGTCTGATTAATCAATTTTTAATAATCAAACGATAGTTACTATCCCAGTCTGTTAATTTCTATCTATCTATCTATCTATCTATCTATCTATCTATCTATCTATCTCAGTCTGTTCATATCTATCTAATACCAGTATTATTTTTATCCCCGTGATCACAACGATTCAACATTTTACATAATCGGCTTTTATTTCCCGTTTCTGCTAATGTATTACTGCGGCATTTGGTCCTTGTTTTCTCTTCGTTAAAATCAAGCACGGACATTTCAGGCGCATAGGAACAGTGGAAGATGTCTTGCAGAAGTTAGGCAAAGTAAGAATTAATAGGAAAATGCGATAGAAAGAAAGAACTCAGAACATGTATTTAATGTCTAATCTCCTATAACGAGGCTTACGGCCATATCACGTCCAAACACAGGTTCTCGTGCGATCACCCTGTAGTATATTGCTGCTGGGGTCAGATAAGGCGACGGACGCTTATATATAAAAATATATACATATCTTTATTTTTCGAATTACGGCGAATGGATAGAGGGAGGGAGAATCACAGAGATTAGGAATGTGAACACGGGAATTGATGGAGATATATCTTCAGTGAACCTCTAGTCATCCTCTTTGTCTAGATCAAGAATCGGACCGGTTACATAACATTTGGATACCTACGCAACTTCACATGGCTACGTATTCTTCATGTATGTCACCTACGTGTTTCATTCCGCTCAGTACTCCTATGCGCCTTGTTTATTCAAGACTCATAATACCTCTACGTCCTGCTCATTTTAGCTACTGGATGCATTTTCTGTTTATAATATCATCAGTTCCGATTACAGCTCACACATTGATGCAGCGGACGTAAGGCCAAAGGTCTTTCCTCAAACGATATCCAACAAGTGAAGTTAAGCAAAGTCGAGCCTGGTCAGTAACTAGACGCGTGACCGATTGGGAATACCAGGTGGTGTAAGTTCGGATGTGTGGGTGGCACGGCTTAGGGCTACATCACGTTGAAGAACCGATTTCCGTACGATCACCGAAGTTAAGTAATGTCGAGCCTGGTCAGTACCTAGATAGGTAACCTTTTGTGAATATCAAATTCTGTAAGCTTGGATATGTGGGTAGTGTAATGGATAACGGCTCGAATTTGTAGATCGGAAAGTTCCAATTCCAGTTGGGTTCGTTATATTCATCTATGCCAAATATCTTTGGGAAAGGTATGAATCCAGCCCTTCTCTCCCCTAGATATGGGTTAATTAGTAGGACTTGTATTAGTAAATAATTATTATCCCCCAAGATGTCTTACAATCTAAAAGTATGTTCTGGTTTTAAATAACCCGCAAAAGGTTGATAAGCCGTAAAAAATAAATCAGTTAATCAATTCTATATGATAACGAATGCTGGACAATCTCATTACAAATGAAGAACAGAGATGTGTTTCCAAGGATGCTGAGGGTACCATGGAAGGAACATATGAGTAACGAGGAAGAAAGTTTCTGGTACAGATAATGAGGAAAGAGAGGTTGGAGAATTTAACACTCACAGGACATTCGAAAAGGAAAAATTACAAGCAAATACCCTATTTAATATATTTAATGAATGGCTGGTAGAACAAGGATGAAGAGTGACATTGAAGCCTCAAAGGTTAAAGCAATAAAATCTAGGAAATTGTGGAGAGCCATGACTTTTTACGTTTCAAAAGGACATGGAAAACAAAAGACGAAATCTATTTCTGATTTAGTTACTATTTGTTTTTTTTTTCCAGACCAGCCGTCTGATACAGGAAGTGGAGGAGAGCCATGAATGATTACATCGCTAGAGCACAGGAAACATAAATAAAGACTCTTCCGGTTTTTGTCACAACTTTTTCCCTCACAGATCCATCGCTTGATATAGGAAGTCATGGAGAGCCATAGTCGCTTAGTTCTGAAAGTCACTTCCTGTTTTTGATCATTATTTTTCTCTTTCTACATATCTTTTCAGATTTATGAAGTTGTGGAGAACCATGTTCGCTTACGTCTTAAAAGTGCCTGACACATAGATATGAAAGTTATGTCTGTTTTTATTCGTTGTTTTTCACTTCCTTCATCAGTCGTTTGATGTAGGAAGTTGTGGAGAAGCATGATCGTTTATGTCTTGAAATGACATGGTACATAAAAGAAGTATTTTTTTCTGTTTTCGTCACTATTTTTCTCTTCCTAGATATCGTCGTCCTATATAGGAGGTTGTGGAGAGCCATGATCGTTCAAAAGAGGGGATGACACATGAAAGAAGTCATTTCCCGGTCGCTGTTTACCTCCTCCATAAATCCTTTATTGTTTTTAATCTCTCAGTTTTTCTCTCAACAGATCTGTCGTTTGATATAGGAGGTGGTGGAGAGCCATGATCGTTTATGTTTTGAAAGAACATAAAAAAAAGAAGAAATCTCTTTCTCTTTTAGGTTACTGTTTTTCTCTTCCCTGATCCGAAATTTCATATAGAAAGTTGTGGAGAGCCATGATCGTTCGATCGTTTATGGCACATAAAACCTGAAGTTTTTTTGTCTTACTTGATGCGTCGTTTGATGCAGGAAGTTGTGGAGAGTCATGATCGTTTTCAAACTAAACGAACGAGGCTAGTAAAAGTTGACGTCTTTTTCCTGTTTTTTAGTTTTTAGTTGTTTTTTTTTCTCTTTGCTTGATCCGTCGTTTGATATAGGAAGTCGTGGAGCACCATGGTCATTTGCGTTCTGAAAAGACGAGATTTCCTATAGAAAAGACATGGCGCATAAAACCTGAAGTTATTTTCCTGTTTTTGGTTGCTGTTTCTTTTGTTTTGATCTGTTGTTTGATGTAGGAAGTTGTGGAGAGCCACGACCGTTTGCATCCTGAAAGGACATGGCAGATAAAAGATAAGGACTTTTCCTTTTTTTTAGTTGCTGTGTTTTTCTATTACTTGATCCGTCATTTGATGTAGGAAGATGTAGAGAGCCATGATCATTTACTCCCTGAAAAGACATGACACGTAAAAGATGAAGTGTTTTTCCTGTTTTTCTTTCCTGTTACTTATTAATTGATATATCGTTTAATATAGAAAGTTGTGAAGAGCTATGGTCGTTTACATCCTGAAATGACATGGTAAATAAAAGATGAATTTTTTCCTGTTGTTAGTTGCAGTTTTTGTCTTACTTGATGCGTCGTTTGATGTAAGAAGTCGTGGAGAGTCATGATCATTTGCGTTCTGAAAGGACGAGGCACATTAAAGACAATCTTTTTCCTGTTTTCAGTTGCTGTTTTTTCTACTACTTGATCTGTCTTTTCATGTTGGAAGTTGTGGAAAGTCATGATCGTCGACGCCCTGAAAAGACATGACACGTAAAAGATGAAGTCTTTTTTCCTGTTTTTAGTTGCTGTTTTTTGTCTTACTTGATGCGTCGTTTGATGTAGGAAGTCGTGGAGAGTCATGATCGTTTACAAACTGAACGAACGAGGCTAGTAAAAGTTGACGTCTTTTTCCTGTTTTTTAGTTTTTAGTTGTTTTTTTTTCTCTTTGCTTGATCCGTCGTTTGATATAGGAAGTCATGGAGCACCATGATCATTTGCGTTCTGAAAGGACGAGGCATATAAAAGATGACGTCTATTTCCTGTTTTTAGTTGCTGATTTTCTACTACTTGATCTGTCGTTTCATGTAGGAAGTTGTGGAGAGCCATGATCATCTACGTCCTGAAAAAACATGACAAGTAAAATATGAAGTCTTTTCCCTGTTTCCACTTGCTGTTTTTTCTTACCTGATAAGACGTGTGATGCCGGAAGTTGTGGAGAACCATGATCATTTACGTCCTGAAAGGAGATGGCACGTAAAAGATGAAGTCTTTTTTCCTGTTTTTAGTTGCTGTTTTTTGTCTTACTTGATGCGTCGTTTGATGTAGGAAGTCGTGGAGTGTCATGATCGTTTGCATACTGAAAGAACGAGGCTAGTAAAAGTTGACGTCTTTTTCCTTTTTTTTTTTTTTTAGTTTTTAGTTGTTGTTTTTTACGTCTTGCTTGATCCATCGTTTGATATAGGAAGTCGTGGAGCACCGTGATCATTTGCGTTCTGAAAGGACGGGGCATATAAAAGATGACGTCTTTTTTTCCTGATTTTAATCGTTGTTTTTTGTCTTACTTGATACGTCGTTTGATGTAGGAAGTTGGGGAGGGCCAGGATCGCTTACTATCTGAAAGATATAAAAATTTGTCGTTAACAGATTTTTTTTTTTTGTTTAATCGCTGTTTTTCTTTCAATTTATTTCATTTTAGCATTGAAACGATTATTTCACACTTAGGGGATTCTTTAGTCTGTCCATGTTTTTAAAAAATGGCT
>CAHIKZ030003380.1:192500-237500 GCA_903632075.3 Acanthosepion pharaonis | reverse complement strand
CGGTCTTGCTCTCTCTTGCTCTCGGGTCTTCTCGTAGCAGTAGTATATGTATATACTAGGTGAGTCCATTTGTATAAAAAGGGGTGGACCCCTCAATACTAACCATGAAACTAACCATGAAAAGCAGACACCAAAATTACTTTTCTCATTCATCTGGCCACTATAGACCGGCTGGCGGATGTCTATTTAGTGCTCGAACAAAAGTAAAGGAAAAACTAACTATCTTGTTAGAACGTACGGACTCTCATAGATAATCCTTTGGGATCTGTTCCTGATCGCAGAACAGCTCTGGTGTCTAGGGAGCTAGAGAGAGATTCTATAGATGTAGCTGCTCTCTCATAAACTCGTTTTAGCTGGTGATGGTCAACTTCAAGATGTTGGAGGTGGCTACACATTTTTCTGGAAGGGAAAGTGCGCTGAGGAGGATAAAGTAGCTTGTGTTTTATTTGCTTTACGTAGTGAACTTGTGCCAAGGCTTGCTGAACTTCCTAAAGGTGCCAGTGGACATTTAATGTCCCTCCGCCTACATCTCAATGGATCACGAGACGCTACAATCATTAGTGCCTACGTTCCAATAATGGACAGTGACGACATTTAAAGGCTCAGTTCTATGAATCCTTGAGAGGTATACTTTCCATGATTCCAAAAGATGACAAGATTGTCCTTCCTGGTGACGCCCGAGTTGGTGTGGAGTGAGAGACCTGGAGAAGCTTGGGGGAAATATGGCGCCGGGAAACTCAGCACCAATGGTTTAATGCTTCTCGAACTTTGCACTATGAAAAAGGGGTCTAATTAGGCACGTGTACCCACTAAATAATATATATATATATATATATATATATATAAAATTAATAATAATAATAATAATAATATCTGTCTATATTTCTGAGATGAGGTATTACGTACACTATTTACATTATTCCTCAAGGGCACATAGCACAGTGGATAAAGGTGTTAGTTAGATCCAGTGACAGGACCCAAAGAGTGTGAGTTCAATACCCGGTTAAGGCAGTGGAGTACTTGGAGAGGGGAATTAACAGGAGATAACTGACAACTGACATCCATTAAACATGGCACGTGGAACTAGAACAGTACCCCAGTGAGCGAAATAAAGGGTTCAGTTCGCTATTCCAACCACCTGAAGGCCGTAGCGTACAACGGCCGAAACCAAATAAATATGACGACAAAGATGAGGACAATAGTTCGAATAATGTAAATAGTGTATAATAATAATAATAATAATCAAGGCCAACCGTCCAGATATTGTTATTAAAGACCACAAACAAAAACTGTGCCTCCTTATTGATATGGCAGTCCCTGCTGACTGCAATGTATCTTTGAAGATATTCAAAAAGTTGTCAAAGTACAAGGACCTTGAAATAGAAATCTCGAAAATGTGGCATATAGGAACATCAACAATCCCTGTTGTAGTTGGAGCCCTAGGACTGGTTGGAAAAGATTGCAGTAGACTAATTGAAGGGATTCCTGGAAGTCCATGCCTCAAGGAGATACAAAAATTGTTCTGACAAGTACAGCCCACACCTTACGAAGGGCTTTATCTATGTAATTTAATTCTTTTTTTTTTTTTTTTTGTCAGTGGAAAGTGTCATGATGCCATTTCTAACCTTAGGTCCCTGGGCGGGACACGGAAAGAAATGTGTAAACGCCAGAAATCAAAGAAAATGAAAATAATAATAATAATAATAATAATAATAATAATTGTCTCTATTGCTTCTACACTGTGACATCAATTAAATGCGGTTTGGATTTAGCCATGCATAGACATGAACAGAATATGACACAAGGCCAAGTTTAAAGTGGGAGACACACGTACATGAAGCTCGGCATAAAGATTTCTTACTTTCCATTAGTATTTTACCCTTTTTACGAGTAGCGGATTGGCGGCAAATACTAAAAATAATAAATTTTGTAAACTCGCATATAACTGTTGCTTTTAGCATGTTTATACGTTAGCAGGTGTCTTATATAAGGCTCAAATTAGCGATCCTTGCTTCATGCAGAAAATTAATTTGCATATTCTGTTTTAAAAATCAAGCACTAAGAAGACATTATTTTATTTTAAATTTTGTTATTTGTTTTGTTAGTCGGTTGTCACGACGACTAGAACCAAAATGAAGTAAAATTATTTCACTTCAATATTAGTAAGGATCTACTAAGTTAGGTTTCCAATCCTATAAACAAAGTTTGAAACCAGAAATGAAATTGAAACCGATACCAAAATGTAGTAAATTTATTTCTCTTCAAAATTACGAGGGTCGATTAAGGTTTCAATTCTTATAAACCAAGTCTGAAACCAGAACATATAATTAAAACTGGTGTCAAAATGAAGTAAATTTATTTCTCTTCAAAATTACGAGGGTCGATTAAGGTTTCAAATCCTATTGTGACGGTTACACACCTGGCCCAGGGTCGAATCCCTTGGTTACGGCGCCAACTGTGACGTCGTTCCTCCTGGTCGCTCCTCCTGGTTCCAAGCGTGCCGCTCCAACCCCTTGGTTAGATGATCACCAGCCTCGCCTTTCCCAACTCGCTTCCAATACCTGGTTACTGAAGCAACTGTACTGATCTCCGGTCTGTCTACCCACGCTGTGTTTAGATCTTAGACAGACGGGACAAAAGGATTGCTGATAAAAAAAAAAGGTAACAACCTTTTATATCTAATGTCCGTTACATGAAAACAAAATTGTTCTCAATTCCCGACCCGCTCTGTGGACTATGGCACCAAGCTTCTATCACACAACCTAAGGATTTCGAATTGCCTACTCTTTAGAATTGTGTATGTCGGAGTGTGGTTTAGCTCGACACTGGGGCTAATTTCTATCGATCATTCGCAGTTGATTCTTCTTCTTCGTCGACTTAGATAGAACTTCTCTTGTCTTCGACTTGGGCTGGATCTTCTCTGCGGCTTTCGAGTAATCTTCTTCTTCGTCTACTTGGGCTGGAAGTTCTCTTGTCTTCGACTTGGGTGGAAGGATTTCTTGCCGCAACTCAGCCGCTACTCTCAGTCGTCCGAGGTGATCTCTTCTCGCTGCCGTCCGGGGCTGAACTCTGCCGTAACTCTGCCACAACTCTCGGCGTCCTTCGAGCAATCTCCTTCTTCGTCTGCTTGGGCTGGAAGTTCTCTTGTCTTCGACTTGGGTGGAAGGATTTCTTGTCTGAGGATTCTCTTGCCCGCAAAGGGGCGAGTGAATCGGGCCCCGATGCCCGCGTTCAGGCTCTATCCCTGCCCGCGGTCCAGCTGCAACTCAGCCGCTACTCTCAACTCAACTGATTTCGTCGACTGGGGTCCTGCTTTTATTGACGCCGCAGCAAACCGGGGTGGGTCTGTTGGCGTCAGGGGTTTCGATAATTCCAATAGCCGCATTAATTCTGTTTCCCCATTATCGCTATTGTTTTCACCCCTTACTTCCTCACAGTGCCTTTGGTGGGGAGGCGTACACCCATCTCTCCCGGTTTCTCGTATGTCAGGTGACCGCTTCCGACCAATGATTCCTGATCGAGCATTTCTCCTCCTCTCCCCGTATGCCACGTGACCGTTTCCGACCAATTGTTATTGATCGAGCATCCTTTCTCCTCTTTTCGGGCGTGGTTTACATCGTTCTTGTTTTAAAAACAAAATCCAATTTTGCCCTTTTTGCACGTACGAAAATGACAATCTTGGCTTTTTTCTCACCTGGGCTCTGTCAAAAAACAGCCTGCCGCTAATTAGATGTGACTTCAGGAAAGAATATTGGCGCCATCTGTGAGCTGAGACAATCGTTTTTTTCACCTCTTGTTTTTGTCAGACCCGACAGTCAGAAAATCTTAATTATCTACATTGAAAATGTCTCCACTTTATTATCGCGGTTTCCAATTCTTAACAGGTCAGAATCTGTATACCGTTCCACCGGTCACTCCCCTCAACCCAAAAGACACTTTTTTCTGATTAAAAAAATTTCGTTTCTATTGTTCTAAAAAATTTCCCTTTCTCCGAATTGATAATGAGTCTTTCTACGCAAAAGTCGGTCATGTGCTTCGACCGATTTTTTTATTATCAATACACTCTTATCAAGCATTGTCCCTTCCACTCTCTAAATGACTTTCCCTTCTAAATAACAAATCCCATTGTTCTTTCGAAAATCGGCCAAGATGTTGGCCTAATTACCTTCTGATACGTGTTTTTGTTAATGACCGCTTTTTGTATTTCTCGACCTCTCTCTTTTGGCTTTTCCCCTTTCTTCCTCTTCTTTTTTTTTAGGATCGTCTAAGTACAACTTAGTGAATTATTTTCAACTCAATTATTTTCCGTTTAAGAAAAATTAACAACCTGTTTAATAAACCGAGTAAAAGAAAAATTAAATCATATTTCTATGAATATTTCTAATAATGCAAGGTGCCACACTATAAACCAAGTCTGAAACCAGAACATATAATTAAAACTGGTGTCAAAATGAAGTAAATTTATTTCTCTTCAAAATTACGAGGGTCGATTAATAAGTAAGGTTCCCTATCCTATAAACCAAGATTGAGATCAGAATAGGAATGGTACCAAAAAAAAAAAAAAAAAGAAAAAATCCTGGTACCAAAATGAAATAAATTTATTTCTATTCAAAATTACAATTTTATCTTTTAGCATAATCATCATTTAGATATTATTCCATAATTTTTTTTTTTCATTCCGTTTCTGAAGATAATTTCTTATTCATTTTTGATCCAATTTAAACACAGCGACCCCATCTGGAACTTTGGCATCGGACAGAAAGTACCGGATTTTAAACGCGTCTTTCGATTTCTCTCACAGACATAGGTTTGATGATGCCAAATCGGGGTCTGCACGGGGGGGTGCAATATCTATGAATATCACTTTTCTCACCATTTTTTTTTTTCTTACAGTAAGGTTCATCCTGGACAAGGCCTGTAGGCCACTTGAGATAGCGGGTTACATTAAGAGGCAGTTTATGCCGGTAAGTGAGGAAGATGGCGGTAAAACCTAGACATGAACAGGTTATGATTTTTGAGTTGTTTCCACAGAGCATGGTTCACTGGAAGAAGCTTTTCGAGTGGAACTTCTCAGCTGTGAAATACGGAGGCAATGTGGACGCTTTGCTACAATGAGTGGCACGGCGGGTCCTGGCCGGGAAGGTTTGACCTAGCGGAACCAAGGAGTGCAGTTCACCTGAGCATTTTCCATGGAAATAGCGATAGACAAATGAGAGGCTTGCCACATTCCCGCCTTTAAGAGAAAGGTTGGCGCTAACCAGGACTTGGAGTTTCTTTTGGACTCTATCGAAACTGGATAGTGAGGACTGGACAGCAGTACGTTTCTGCGATGTTGGAATACACAAAAAGTCCTCGTTTTAGGGTTTTTTTTTCTGTTACATACGTTTTAAATAACCTCAAGGTTTCACAATACCTCACCGAATTTATCGGCAGCCTTCTTTTGTTAAGAATTCGATCACTGATCGCTGCCCTGGACATAACTCGGACATAGTACTCCTAAGTAACGAACGGCTCTTACGCAGTGTAGTCACTCAGGTAACGGGCAAAGGACACGTTAGAAAATGAGTCTATATACTATCAAATATGTATTTCTATCTTCACTATTAGCGACGGCACGCGGTAGGAGACGTTACATGGTAATCAACGTCTGTGAAAACATGTTATTTTCTGCTGACTTTAATTAATCTGCCGAGTCAATAATTCATCTAATTAAAACTGCCCGTAGCGTTTCCCCGTGTTTCAATATTATTTAAGCGTTTTAATTACTCTTATCCGATATTTCGCTTCGTAGATTTCAATTTGCAGAACAGGCAACGAAAGGCGAGAAAAAGAAGCGGGAGAAGACGATGTGTGGCAGATATTGTGGCGAGATAATTGTTTTGGGTAACATGTTTATTCAAAAAGATGAATTGTGATTCTCGTCTTTGTAATCGACAAATCTATTCCCCGCCTATTGCAAACCGAATGATTCCAAGATCAGCCAATCAGATTAATAGTTCGATTAAACGTTCGATTAAAACTTCTTTAGTTTTTCGATAAGTCGGAGGGATTGAGTTATTTGAATACGGGGATGAAGTATTTGTATTATTAGTTTTCGCCTTCGTCTAAATGTTGACGTTTTAAGAAAACCTTCTTGGTTGAATATATCAGGTCATCCCATAAGTTCTGTCCGAATTTTAACTTTTTGTTAAAATGAACGAAATTTAAAGAGTATTTTATAATGTCTAATGGAGCTGAACATTATTGTTATGTTTAGATGCATTTAAACTGATCAAATTTTATTTCAGAGAACAATAAAATTAAATTTTGTTTGATTAAAACCCTGCTAACATGGAAGTAACAAAGAATCATTTGAGGCACATAATGCTTTATGAGTGCAAGAAAGGAAACTCAGCAGCCGAAGCGGCTAGAAACATTCACTCAGTTTATGGAGAGGAATGTGTGAATGAAAGAACTTGCAGAAGATGGTTTGCAAAATTCAGAGGTGGAGATTTCACCCTTGAAGATGAAGATCGAACCGGACGTCCAGTTGAGTTTGATGAAAAGCTTCTTGAAGCAGTCCTTGAAGAAAATCCTGCTTTATCAGTTGAGCAATTGGCAGTGGTTCTCAGTTCAAACCATACAACTGTTCATCGTCATCTTCGTGGCTTGGTAAAGGGGAAGCTTCATGGGCAAAAGGTTCTTCTTTCAATCTGGTGGGATCGCCAAGGAATAATCCACTTTGAATTCTTACGACCTAATGCAACAATTAATGCTCAAATATACTGTCAGCAATTAGAGCGTTTAAACCAAGCTTTGAGGAAAAAAGACCTGCTCTAGTGAATCGAAAAGGGGTGATGTTTCATCAGGATAATGCGCGACCCCACACAGCAAGAATCACGTCACAAAAGATCGAAGAACTTGGTTGGGAGAAAATTCCTCATCCATCTTATTCTCCCGATCTTTCTCCTTCAGACTACCATTTGATTCGTAGCCTACAGAATCATTTGGAAGAAACAGCTTTTGTAACACAGGAAGAAGTTAAAACTGACATTTGTGAGTTCTTCGAATCAAATCCAAAAGAATTTTACAGTAATGGAATTAGTAAGCTTGTTAATGGAAGGAAGTCATAGATAATCAGGGAAAATACATTGTTGATTGAATCTGTAATTAATTGTAACATTTGGTCACTTGTTTTCTTTATTCAAAATTCGGACAGAACTTATGGGATGACCTGATACTACTACGTAGTAGGAAATGCTATATGGCTAGAACGTTCACTTCCCGATCATGAGACCCAGGTTCGAATCTCATCGTAGCCGATTGGTTTTGATTTCTTGAATATATCGGTCTCGGGGAGGTTCAGTCAGTGGGCATCACTTTTGGAAAGTTCCACGGGTTGACCGAGCGTTGTGAGTGAAATTTGAGATGTGAAGTCACAATATTTACATTATTCGGACTATTGTCTTCATCTTTGTCGCCATATTTATCACAACGTTTCGGCCGTTGTACGTGCCGGCCTTCAAGTGGTTGCAACTGACCCTTTATTTCGCTCGCGTGGGTAGACTGTTCTAGTTCCACGTGCCAAGTCTAATGGATGTCAGTTATCTGTTATCTCCTGTTAATTCCCCTCTCCAAGTTCTCCACCGCCTTAACCGGGTATTGAACTCACACTCTTTGGGTCCTGTCACTGGATCAAACTAACACCTTTATCAACTGTGCTATGTGTCCTTGAGGACAACGGCCGAAATGTTGTGATAAATATGGCGACAAAGATGAGGACAATAGTCCGAATAATGTAAATAGTGTACATGATAGGTCATCTCAGAAATATAGACAGATAGTGGAGAACTGAAACGTTGTAATAAATATGGCGGTGAAGACGAAGACAATAGTCCGAATAATGTAAATATTGTATATGATAGCTCATCTCAGAAATATAGACAGATACTGAAGGGCCGAAACGTTGTAATAAATATGGCGACAAAGATGCGGACAATAGTCCGAATAATGTAAATAGTGTACATAATACCTCATCTCAGAAATATAGACAGATATTGAAAGGCCGAAACGTTGTAATAAATATGGCAACAAAGATGAGGATAATAGTCCAAATAATGTAAATAATGTACATAATACCTCATCTCAGAAATACAGACAGATATTGAAAGGCCGAAACATTGTAATAAATATAGCGAAAAAATGAGGACAATAGTCCAAATAATGTAAATAATGTACATAATGCCTCATCTCAGAAATATAGGCAGATAGTGAAGTCACAAGTCGTCGTGACGGCGTTTTGAGCGTGCTGATCTTGATCTCGCCAGATAACGCGTTCTCTCCCCAAAACTAAGGTCCGCTCAGCATAGTTACAGTATAAACCCCAGGTGGTCTCTGTGCGTGTTGAACAAGCACAAATATGCGCTGTGGACGCAAGGATCAAAATGTGCGTCTGAGGCAAGGATTAGCTAACCGTTCTCGTACACAGGTATCCTTGGATACGGATGACCGGGCATCCAGTAGGAAATGTGAAATAAAATCATATATTTAGCAATTATATTAGCATATACTAGCAGAGGTACCCACCGTTGCACGGGTGTACATGGCTGCAATTATATAACCGTACCCTCTGTATACCCGCGCCGCGGTCTATAAATGTCTCCCTGCGTCCTCGCTTGCATGCATCAGCCGTTGGTATACTAACCTGCTCATCCCTCATCTTTTTACAGTATGTCCTTTGCAAGTGTTTGATTCTTCTTAATAAAGGAATTTCATCGATAAAACCTTGTGTGGTCGTTGCACGAGTTTGAATTGTTTCAATGTTTTAGATATTCAATAAATTTCCTATGGCCGTAATAACTTTCAAATAGTATAGCACTGTTCACAAATCTAATAATAAAAAAAAACAGGGAGGAATTGTCAGAGCTTAACTCAACTGCAAGTGCAAACGCATGAACGCCCTCCTCCTTCTTCGCACGTTTACTGTAAAGTTGGGGTTATTAAGAGGTTCTTCTGGAATTTTCTCCTTTTAACGCTTCAATAATCCTTCTCAAATAATCTTTGAAGCAAAGGTTGTTCGAATGCCAATTTAGGATGGAATACTATGTAGAAAATATTGGCAAAAAGACCTAGTTTGTCACAGGTTTCGTCCACTTAACTGAAATAATCTAAACCAAACATTCATGCAAGACAATTTGCTTGTCATATGTAATTTACATGGCAAATTTGGAAAAAATCGGGTGAAAAACCAGGGTGTTATGACCGAAAAACGTGCTTTTTAAACTGAGATAGAGATGGATTCATACCTTTCCTAAGGGTATTTGCATGAAAATGAATATACGTATGTAATTCCACGCGTAAAGGCATGTGAGCAATATATGGTAACAACACTCCATATTTGGTTTGATATGACACTTATTCACTCCAATCTTAACCAAGGCAAGAGCTTACTGTTATCTTTCTCATAATATGCACTTTTAACATCCTCCTTTTACGTTCATATAAAATTATTCACTGACGCTCTACCTTGAGTGACTCTTGAGCCTTGTATTGTGTGAACAATTAGCAAAAGAAAAGGAGAAACTATAAACATAAAGCGTAGTGATATTGTATAGCAAAAGCCATGTATTTTTTTAGGGATATTTCAGAGAATTACCCCATTTAATCAATGGTGGAATTTGTTGAAGAACTTGAAATTGAATGAGTTAAAAGTTGTAAGATTTTTAAAAAATATTAAAAAAAAAAAATTAAAAAAGGTCAGAGCGTAGCATTGGACAATGTTTCACCACATGCGTTTTACATCGTGCTAAGGATTAATTTTTTGGCAATGATTAACCTTCGTGCGCGCCAAAAAATTCTCAAGAACAAAAAAATAAGTAAATAATAAATTCACTTCTATATAATAAATGTGAATGTCAGTGTGTCACTTTGTCACATTTTACAATTTTACTCCTAGAGATCGTAGCCTAACATATATTACCATTTTGGAATCAGGCCGACTTCGTTGGGAAATTATAAATCCTGAAATTTTGGATTCCAAACTTTTCATTACTGAGATTATTTTCGGCGATTTTTTAACGTGATTTTTTGCGACGAATTTTTTTGTACGATAACAATCTTTATAACTTGGAAATAATAGAGGAATAATCGAAATTAATTGCGAAATCCTGTAAAAGTCACTCATGAAATAAAGATAATTGTTTGTACGGAAATCAAGGAACTACCTCCAAATTGTTTTTCAGTTAAGTGGCAGCAGAAGAATTATCGTTGAACAATTAAAAGGTAAGCTTAAATATTAATGCAATACTTAAATGAAGCGATCAATTTTGAGTTCTTCTGTAGTTTATTGTTGCCTATCGCATCTATTCTGCCCTTTCGATTGTGATGAAGGCCCAATCAAGTGCTCTCCGCAGGAGCGAGCTTAAATTCCCCGCGTAAACTATTTTCAGTTCAAGGCTGTAACGTGATATGCTAAGGATATCATGGACCGAGCGTGTGAGCAACGACGAGATCTTAGAGAGGATGAAAACAAGAAGGAGGCTTATACTTAACATCAGGAAGAGGCTGGTGAAGTTTCTGGGACACATAATGAGGAAGGAGGGCCTGAAGAATCTGATACTCACGGGTCGAACAGAGGGAGAGAGAAACAAGGAAAAACAACGCATGGCATACCGGGCGGGCTTAAGCAAGTTGATGACAGAACGTGGTCTAAGGGATGAAGCTGAGGGAAGGAACTTGTTGAGAGCTGCAAGGGATAGAAGGAGGTGGAGAGCCATGATCGTCTACGTCCTGAAAGGAGATAGCACATAAAAAGAAATAGATGTTTTAAGCTAGTTCATTATATGTTTAGCATTATTAAACATCTTTTATGCTTGGTATTATTAAGTGGCTTTTAATCTAGTTCATTATATGTTTAGCATTATTACAATTCTAATAATCGTGTTTTAAAGCAAGGTTCATTGCCGAGGAGTGAAGGTAGTTAAAATAATAGCGGTGTTAAAGGAAAAAAAAAGTTCTTTTCACACACCGTGTACGAAGATTAAATATTGCCAATTTGTCTTTGTGTAGCTGTCGATAAACCTGTGGAAAGACGGGAACATCTGCGTGAAATCAAGGATCAGGCCGTTGCGTTCATCGGCCTTCTCAATCTTTGTGTACATCTGCAAATCTAGGACATTGAGAGCAGAATTAATGTAAAGAACCGAAGCATTAGAAAGGAGATGCCGCCGAACTCTCCTAGGCATCATCCTGCGCAGACCGCATCACGAATAAACCTGGGCGAGACAACGTCAGACAAGAAGCAAGTCCAGTGGAAGACCGCATAGCGCCGTCAAGAGAAGGAAGTTGAAATAGTATTGTCACGTCATAAAGAGTCAAAAATCTCTTTCACTGCAATCGTACAAGGTCCCAATTTAGGCAAACGAAGAAGAAGTAGACAAAGAAAAATGGGCAAGAGGTCATCACTGAACTTTAAATCTTTATTGCCTACAAAGCTTCCAAATTGTCTTCACGCTTTCTGCAAACTAGTTGGTTGTGACAAGTAATAGCGTGTTCAAAATGTTGTTACAGCCGTTTCCTTGGATACAGGAGAACTCAACAACGCCAACTAAGCGTCGAGACAACTCAGGAGCGAGACCACTCAATAAAACACGATGTACTTTATTGAAAAATAAGTTACTTTACGATTTATTTTATTAAAATAATTCAAAACAAAAAGCTGCTTCATTATGTTTTGCATTTTTCTATTAAATCAAGTGTGTTTTATTAAACTGATTTTTATGTATCAATTTACTTTATTAAAAATAAATTTCATTCCGATTTACTTTACTAAAAATAATTAAAATAAAAAAAAAAACTGGTGCATATTTTACATAATGCTTTATTCGAAGAAAAATATCCACCGATTAAGGTTTTAATCCTTGATAAATTACTTTTATTCGGTTATAAAAAAAAAGTTATGTTTTTCTGGTGTTGAGATGTCTCGGTCCTGAGTCGTCTCGGTCGACAGTCGGTGGTGTTGAGTCGGCAGTGTTGAGTTGTCCCTTCCCGGTCTACTTCAATCTGGTTTGGTTTCGCTTGTTTTGTTTTGTTTTACGGCATATCACCCGCAATGGATTATTTAATGCCGAAAAGATTTCATTGCTGGTAATTTTTTAAAAGATGTATTGCTGTTATTTTAAAAATATAAAGCTGGTAATTTATTTTTTTTCAAAAATTTATAGCTGTTAATATTTTTAAAAAAAAATGTATAGCTAGTAATATATTTTTCAAATATTCATTGCTGGTAATAATTTTTCTTCAAACAGTTATTGCTAGTAATAATTTTTTACAAAGTATTTCTGGTATTAAAACATATTTTTACACTTTCATAGTGTTTTGACCTCAGTTTCGGGGTTAACTATTTGCCCATAGTTGGGACCCTAACGGGTGCTACCACCCCGGGTCAGGGTGGGCCTGGGAACGTCAGCAATTAAGAGATGGTTCCACGCTCCTCCAAACCTTTTTATCAGAGGCCTTGCGGTTGGATATAGTTTATTGTCTTACCCAGGGCGCGGATGTAGTTTATCGTCATATCCAGGACGGCTTCAATCTGGAATAACAAAAATTGGCGGGTCAGCTTATTAGGTGTATGGTAATGATATACTAAAATTACAATAATCTACGACAGTTATAACAGCCTCCGCTAAAAATGTCTCAAATCTTCTGGAACGTTCTTTATATATCCGAGACAGATAGTCGAATTCAGGGTTTCCAGGTGTATTAGATTGCAGGTTAAGGTCAGATCCCAAAATGTCTTTTGAAGCATACTTTTATGTACCTGGCCGATCGCGAGAAAGCAGGCCATCTGTCACAGCAATATGCAGAGAAAAATCATAAGCGGGTTTTATCATATTAATTCCAACTGTATTCTAGGCATTACTGTAAATAACGCTGTACTGTCAAACAGACTAGCGAATTTTCTGAATTCTTCCACGTCTTTCATCTGTATTCTCACAGAATGCAGTAATGCTCTTTCCTTTCATCTGAATTCTCGAAGAATCCAACAATGCTGTTGTCTTTCATCTAAATTCTCGCAGAATCCAGTAATGCTGTTCTTTCATCTGTATTCTCGCAGAATCTAGTAATGCTGTTGTCTTTCATCTGTATTCTCGCAGAATCTAGTAATGTTGTTGTCTTTCATCTGTATTCTCGCAGAATCTAGTAATGCTGTTGTCTTTCATTTGTATTCTCGCAGAATCTAGTAATGCTGTTGTCTTTCATCTGTATTCTCGCAGAATCTAGTAATGCTGTTGTCTTTCATCTGTATTCTCGCAGAATCTAGTAATGCTGTTGTCTTTCATCTGTATTCTCGCAGAATCTAGTAATGCTGTTGTCTTTCATTTGTATTCTCGCAGAATCTAGTAATGCTGTTGTCTTTCATCTGTATTCTCGCAGAATCCAGTAATGCTGTTCTTTCATCTGTATTCTCGCAGAATCTAGTAATGCTGTTGTCTTTCATCTGTATTCTCGCAGAATCTAGTAATGCTGTTGTCTTTCATCTGTATTCTCGCAGAATCTAGTAATGCTGTTGTCTTTCATTTGTATTCTCGCAGAATCTAGTAATGCTGTTGTCTTTCATTTGTATTCTCGCAGAATCTAGTAATGCTGTTGTCTTTCATCTGTATTCTCGCAGAATCCAGTAATGCTGTTCTTTCATCTGTATTCTCGCAGAATCTAGTAATGCTGTTGTCTTTCATCTGTATTCTCGCAGAATCTAGTAATGCTGTTGTCTTTCATCTGTATTCTCGCAGAATCTAGTAATGCTGTTGTCTTTCATCTGTATTCTCGCAGAATCTAGTAATGCTGTTGTCTTTCATTTATATTCTCGCAGAATCTAGTAATGCTGTTGTCTTTCATCTGTATTCTCGCAGAATCCAGTAATGCTGTTCTTTCATCTGTATTCTCGCAGAATCTAGTAATGCTGTTGTCTTTCATCTGTATTCTCGCAGAATCTAGTAATGCTGTTGTCTTTCATCTGTATTCTCGCAGAATCTAGTAATGCTGTTGTCTTTCATCTGTATTCTCGCAGAATCTAGTAATGCTGTTGTCTTTCATCTGTATTCTCGCAGAATCTAGTAATGCTGTTGTCTTTCATTTGTATTCTCGCAGAATCTAGTAATGCTGTTGTCTTTCATCTGTATTCTCGCAGAATCTAGTAATGCTGTTCTTTCATCTGTATTCTCGCAGAATCTAGTAATGCTGTTGTCTTTCATCTGTATTCTCGCAGAATCTAGTAATGCTGTTGTCTTTCATCTGTATTCTCGCAGAATCTAGTAATGCTGTTGTCTTTCATCTGTATTCTCGCAGAATCTAGTAATGCTGTTGTCTTTCATCTGTATTCTCGCAGAATCTAGTAATGCTGTTGTCTTTCATCTGTATTCTCGCAGAATCTAGTAATGCTGTTGTCTTTCATCTGTATTCTCGCAGAATCTAGTAATGCTGTTGTCTTTCATCTGTATTCTCGCAGAATCTAGTAATGCTGTTGTCTTTCATCTGTATTCTCGCAGAATCTAGTAATGCTGTTGTCTTTCATCTGTATTCTCGCAGAATCTAGTAATGCTGTTGTCTTTCATCTGTATTCTCGCAGAATCTAGTAATGCTGTTGTCTTTCATCTGTATTCTCGCAGAATCTAGTAATGCTGTTGTCTTTCATCTGTATTCTCGCAGAATCTAGTAATGCTGTTGTCTTTCATCTGTATTCTCGCAGAATCTAGTAATGCTGTTGTCTTTCATCTGTATTCTCGCAGAATCTAGTAATGCTGTTGTCTTTCATCTGTATTCTCGCAGAATCTAGCTGTTGTCTTTCATTTGTATTCTCGCAGAATCTAGTAATGTGTTGTCTTTCATCTGTATTCTCGCAGAATCCAGTAATGCTGTTCTTTCATCTGTATTCTCGCAGAATCTAGTAATGCTGTTGTCTTTCATCTGTATTCTCGCAGAATCTAGTAATGCTGTTGTCTTTCATCTGTATTCTCGCAGAATTTAGTAATGCTGTTGTCTTTCATCTGTATTCTCGCAGAATCTAGTAATGCTGTTGTCTTTCATCTGTATTCTCGCAGAATCTAGTAATGCTGTTGTCTTTCATCTGTATTCTCGCAGAATCCAGTAATGCTGTTCTTTCATCTGTATTCTCGCAGAATCTAGTAATGCTGTTGTCTTTCATCTGTATTCTCGCAGAATCTAGTAATGCTGTTGTCTTTTCATCTGTATTCTCGCAGAATCTAGTAATGCTGTTGTCTTTCATCTGTATTCTCGCAGAATCTAGTAATGCTGTTGTCTTTCATCTGTATTCTCGCAGAATCTAGTAATGCTGTTGTCTTTCATCTGTATTCTCGCAGAATCTAGTAATGCTGTTGTCTTTCATCTGTATTCTCGCAGAATCTAGTAATGCTGTTGTCTTTCATCTGTATTCTCGCAGAATCTAGTAATGCTGTTGTCTTTCATCTGTATTCTCGCAGAATCTAGTAATGCTGTTGTCTTTCATCTGTATTCTCGCAGAATCTAGTAATGCTGTTGTCTTTCATTTGTATTCTCGCAGAATCTAGTAATGCTGTTGTCTTTCATCTGTATTCTCGCAGAATCCAGTAATGCTGTTCTTTCATCTGTATTCTCGCAGAATCTAGTAATGCTGTTGTCTTTCATCTGTATTCTCGCAGAATCTAGTAATGCTGTTGTCTTTCATCTGTATTCTCGCAGAATCTAGTAATGCTGTTGTCTTTCATCTGTATTCTCGCAGAATCTAGTAATGCTGTTGTCTTTCATCTGTATTCTCGCAGAATCTAGTAATGCTCTCGTCTTTCACTGTATTCTCGCAGAATCTAGTAATGCTGTTGTCTTTCATCTGTATTCTCGCAGAATCTAGTAATGCTGTTGTCTTTCATCTGTATTCTCGCAGAATCTAGTAATGCTGTTGTCTTTTATCTGTATTCTCGCAGAATCTAGTAATGCTGTTGTCTTTCATTTGTATTCTCGCAGAATCTAGTAATGCTCTCGTCTTTCACTGTATTCTCGCAGAATCTAGTAATGATGTTGTCTTTCATCTGTATTCTCGCAGAATCTAGTAATGCCGTTGCTTTTCACCTGTATTCTCGCAGAATCCAGCAATGCTGTTGTCTGGACAGTACAGCTTTTAATCGAAATTTTAATTCATCCAATTTTGAAAAATGTGACCCTCCTCCAAACATCGCAAACTATGAGAATCAGGACCGCGTAGTCCGGGGTGTTAGAAGAAACCGATTTAAAAAAAGGACTGTCAACTTCAAAAAGACAGAATGAATGGTCATCAGCAAGAGAGAAAATCCAAGATGTGAGTTAAGAATTGGAGATATAGAGATCAAACAGTACAACAATCTAAATATCTGGGTAGCCTTTCAAGAGAGGATGAAAATTCGACACCGAGATCCGAACACGGATTGGACTAGCGAAGAGGCATTCCAAAAGCTAAGCAAGGTAATAAGAAAAATTATTATAAACAAAGAAAAAAAGTGCTTGATTGCTATGTGATATTCATCCTCTTATATGGCAATGAATGTTGGACAATCTTCCCACGCATGATGAGAAAAAAACTAAAGGCAACAGAAATGTCTTTCTACAGGAGGATATTGAGAATTCTTTGTTGCTTACTCGCCCTGAAGAAGGCTTTAAGATATTGGCAACGGAAAGACGCCTTATACTAATAATCAGGAAAAGAGAGCTGAAACTCCCTGGACACATAACGAGAAAAGGCGGCTTGGAAAACTTAAAACTCACGAGATATAATGAGGGTAAGAGATAGGGGAAGGTAAATAATAAATAGCGCAGCCACTCGAATCCGAGGAAGACAGTCTACTGGGGCTGCTAGCTAATCCCAATTGAAGACGCCGGCTCAGGCACATTTGTGTTTGTTCAAAACCCACCTGTGGTTTCAACTGCAACTACGCCAAGCGGACCTTAGCTACAGTTTATGGGAAAGAGCGCGTTATCTAGCGTGATCAGCAAACTGAACAAGGCTAGCAAGCTCAAAACCCTCGGTCACGATGACTTGTGACTTCGTGCTAGCACAACTATAGACGCCTCCCAAGGGCTCTGTCTACCAAATTTCAATCACAAGGCTTGGGTCAACACGTGGTTTTCAGACACTTTTAAACGGTGCCACAAACTGGGTTCGCCTCCTCTAGACCGATAACACCAGAAAGTCACCTGTCTGAAAAATCGACCACGGCGAGATTCGGCTCTCACGGTCAGAAAGCGAACGTTTGAACCACTCGGCCACGCGCTCACAAAGGGAAGATAGCGAGCCACTTGCCTGCCTAGCTTGCGTGAATGGATGGTGGAACGAGAACTGGCGGCCTTAGCAAATGAAGAAAAAACTGCTAAGAGGCACACAAGATAGAAGATTGTGGAGAGCCATGTTCACTGACCGGGAGACGGCGCATAAAAGAAGAAAACATTGTTTCAAACGCCGCAAACTATGAATCATGATCCATTTCTGTGCTCTCGGGGGAGATCCTTGTGATTTTCAATTTTTTTTTTTTTTCGTTTTCTTTAGTGTTAAACCCGTAATAAGCCGATTTTACGTCTGCGATCTGGCAGGTCATTGTTTTCATGATAATGCCACCTATCTAGGTACTGACCAGATTCCATGTTGCTTAACTTCACTGATCGTACGGGAACCGGTATTTCAATGGGATGTGACCGTAAGCACCCCCAACCCCGGGTAGAATCGAACTCAAATCCCCTTCACAGAAATAAGGGATTCTTCTTGCGTCTGCAGTTTCAGGTTTAGCTTTGCTTTGCACGACAGAATATAAACGAAAAATATTGATTCGTCGAAACAAAGAAAATTACTGGCCATTTTACGCCAAAGAAGTAAATTTAAAATAGATGTTTATCTGAAGATAAAAAAAATATCCAATTACTTCACATTGTTTTAACAAAAATATCTGTTTTGTAATTTAAAAGAGTTGATTAGTCTCAGACATAAAATGACGTTTTTTTTTTGTTTCTGGCGTCAGAACGAATTCATAATATAGGGTATGGTTTCTTTAAAATGTTAGTCTCGCGAGAATAAGACAGCGTGAAATGCTTTTGATGTTATTATATTTCGCCATCACACTATTTGTTTACCTATATAAAATACCAGGTGTAATAATTCCATTGCCGGAATGGTCAGGTGAAAGAAAGGTTTGCTTACCTGTCCATTATTGTCTGTTGTCAAATTTGTCCCCTGGCGACGCTATTCACTTCTTGAGACGATGAGCCAGTGGTGGAAACATTCTTGGAAATCTTTCAGTAATGTAACTGTTGTGGTGTAATTGATATCGGCTCGGAATGAGAAATCTGAGTTCGAATTCAAAGTGGGTTCGTTATATTCACTTACGCGTAAATACCCTTGGCCTTCCCCTTGCTATGGCTTAAATAGTAGGATAGACTGGATTCTGTAGTCTTGATTGGCAACCAGTCTACTGCAGAAACAAACGACAGCCTCCTGCGGGAATATCTTCTGACTAGTCAGTCATAAATCGAAAGAGACATGATCGCCCAAGCGTGTATCACGTACGACACTTAACTGACTGAATACTTTATTGATAAACGTCCTACTAATTAACCCATAGTTGGGGTGTGGGGAAAGAGTAAGATTCGGTTTCGTTAAATTCACTTAAGGGCATGTACCTTTGGCAAATGTATGTATCCGTCTCTTCAACCCTTCCTCTCTGGGTTGACTAGCACGACAGACTGTGTTCAGTAAACTTGTTTGGGAACGAATCTAGCGAAGAAGAAACAGTAACCTCCTGCGGGAATATCTTCTGTATGGCCAGTCATGAATCGAAATACACATGATCGCCCAAGTCGGTGTCACGTGTGGCAATTAACTGACTGAATACTTTATTGATACAAATCCTACTAATTAACCCATAGCTGGGGTGTTGGGGGAAGAGTAAGATTCGGCTTAAATTCACTTACGACAAATACCGTTGGCAAAGGTATGTATCCATGTCTTCTCCCCTTCGGCTCTGGGTTGAATAGCGGAACGGAATGGGTCCAATAAGCTTCTTTGGGGACTAGTCTAGCGTAGAAAAAGCAGTAATCTCCTGCGCGAATATTTTCTGTCTAGTCAGTCATAAATAGAAAGAGACTTGATTGCCGAAGCGTGTATCGCGTATGGCACTGAATGTAACCACGAGTTGCTGGATGTCAGCAAATCTTTATACTTTCAGAGCTTTTTTTTTTAATTTGGAAATAGTAAAAAAATTACAGGGTAGTAAGGTTGAATAAAGTGGAGAGGATATTTTCGAAATTTATTTCTTGGATAGGTCCTCGCAGACTGCAAATAATATTATACTCAAGCGTATTTGATGATGAGAGCATCCGGCCTATTCCTCGTGACTCTTTCCGAACTTCCAAATAAATACAAGGTGACCCCAAAAAACGGGAACTTTTTAACAATCCATTAAAACCAAGAGTGATGGAAGAAAAATATTTTATTCATAGTAATTGAAACCTTAAAACATGCCATTTAAGAAACAATAACGGAATTTTCATTTTTTTTAAAGTACGTCCTGTAGATGGCGTCCTCCTGTACGAATGCATACTTGAAAATCTGCTGTTGAGATTCCTCATTGACTGCTGCAACATTTCAGCTGGGATACTGGGAATTTCATCTTGAATTTTAAATGGCGAAATGTTTACTTGCTCAAGGTCACTGTCTCACAGTATTGCCACTTGCTCATGTCTGGCAATACGCACTTCAGAAATTCCCGTTTTTTGGGGGGTCACCCTGTATTTGCAGCTGTTTTTCATGTTCGGGGAGGGGGGGAGCGTACTAATAGTCATTTCTATGCTCTGTCTTTACGAGGTAGATATGAAAAGCAGGATGAAATTCCAAGAAAAAAGTGCGAAGACAGACATGGATACTAAATGTCTCCTAAACACGAAAAGCAGAATGAAACCTTTATGATTGTACTCAAAATTCCAAGTTTAAGAAGTGTGAAGACAGACACGGATATAAAATGTCTCCTCAACATGAAAAGCAGAATGAAAGCAAACTACCTCTGTGATTGTACTCGAAATTCCAATACGGTTGCAAAAGTGCGAAGACAGACACCTGAAGCAGAGGTACGTGTTGTTGTGAGAATAAGGAACCTGTTAAGAACGAAGCAACGGGTATAATAATGATCATTTCTCCTTCCTAAAATTCCGATATAAGAAGGTCGATTTTAATTTTATTTACCTACCTCCAGGCATGACAGAAGTTGGCTAAGAACGTGAATCGCATCACGCGTACATGAGAAGCTGCAAGGTATTGTCTGGTTTCTTCACCGCTTCTCTTTTTGCAACACTTCAGGCATTGACAATGTTCTGCATTCTTTAACTGCAATAGGGAAAGTGCAGCCTAACAGGGACGCGGCCTTCCGGAATTGAAATTTTGACTAGATGTTGCTTCAGGGTCCGGAGTCAATGAAGAGCCTGAAATTCAATGAAAGCATCGATGTGACAGATAAAAAAAAGATCTGTCGAGATACCTGGTTTTATATAAAGCATTTATTCCAAAAAGATATTTAGCTTTTATGATGTATGATTTAAAAGCAGAGTGAGGATTAGATTGGTTGATTTAACGCCATATCAACATACGTTGGGTTATTCAATGTCAAATGTAAATCTTATTGGAAAATATGTCAAAAAAATAATAGAAAAATCGATATAGGCAGAGTTTTACATTAAGTTTACACTAGAGTAAAAAGGGCGGGAAAACATTCGGTTTACACTGGACAAAAATGTAGCCATAGGCCCGGTTAACACTAGAGTTAAAACGGTAAACACAGGGCCCACTGGTCAAAACGTTCGCTTTTTGACCATGATACTCGGGTTCGAATCTCATCATGGTTGATTTGTCAGTAAGGTAATGTCTTGATGTTATCGATCTGGAGGAGGTGATCCCAGAGTGCAACACCTTAGGAAACCGCCTGAAAATCATACCAATGGTTGACCCAAGCTTTGTGAGTGAAAATTGGGGAGACGGAACCCATGGTGGCCGTCGATGGCTGTGCTAGCACGAAGTCACGCATCATCATTTGAACGTTAATGTTTTTAAACAACAAATCTTCGACGATCTTTCCCGAATGATCATTTCTGCTCACGAAACGAAACTTAACGTAAACATTGACAACATATTGTGAAATGGATTAAGACCGTCAGTTATTTAATATATTTTCTGTATATACGTGAATTTAATAGATACAATTTATTGAAGTGAATGCTCCGCTCTTTAAATAAACAATATTAAGTACATTTACCGGCTTGAATGGTTGAGAAATTTCATAGAAAATATGCGTTCTCCGACAAGAATAGAACTTGTGTTCTATACTGAATTTTCAGTTGATCTAACTTGTTATACCACCCAGCTACAGAGTATAGCAGTAATTGAACTTTACGAACCAGGCGTATTCTCTGTAGCTGAGTGGTATATCAAGCCAGATCAAATGACGGTTTAACAAACTTACATATTGTTATGTCCGGTAAGACTTGTTATGGTCCGGTTCCTTGTACTACGGTGATAGTCCAAGGTAGAACCAATAAAGAAGAACTCGAACATAGGTATGGAATAACACAGATATATTACAAACAGGAATATATACAGAGAAGTAGAAGTGTTAGTACGAACAATCAGGTTTAGTAGAGAGAACCATGTAGTATCGACCAGTATCACTATTCCAATGTCTTGCAGTAATTGTCTGAACGCGACTCTGTTTCCGACTGCCTCTGACTCGACTCTTGACTCGACTTGAACTATTGACCTCTTGCCTACTCCTGAGGCGCAGTATTTATTAAGTATGGAATAGTCCATTATTATTATTATGGGTACGATCCCATAACACATACATATAGAATTGTCTACGGCTTTAATCCACGTGACACGTGTCTAACCAATGGGAACATAATTGAAAATACCATTGTTTCTGTCTTTTTGTCTGTGTTCTCTCAATCTCTGACAAGTCTTTGATAAAAAAAAAGACTGTTCTGCTGTATCACAGCTCATCAGTGCGGCTCGATATTCGATTGCTTCCAGCCGAGATCGAAATTCGACCGATTTGACATCAGCGCACGGGAGGAAAGAAGGGAATTTTTAACACATTATATACAAGATATATGCACTACCGACTACCGACTACTAGAGGGATCAATTAGCATTAATCATCAGTAGCAATCAACAAATTCCCTTTCTTCCAAAGGTGCTCAAATGAAAATACACTCAATAACGAGGTACTAGCAAATGTATGTGTGCGAAAGCGGGTATAAACAGATAAACAAAAAATTAATTTATGGTGCAAACAAAACAAAGCTATGAAGTATATATTAATAAATACTTATACATCTAATTTTTTTACATCTTTTTTCGTATGGTAAACATGCGTAGTTCCATCATTGCAAATGGCAATGGTAAGCACACCCTCTCAGCATTTTACGAGTATTTTTCTTCACATCTAATTTTGTAACTTAAAGTTTCATGGCTTCCCAAATCGTCAGGCACGAATGGCGAATGAAGCACATAATACAGTATAAAGTGGCACATTTGCTATTCGTGCCTGACACACACACACACACACACACATATATATATATATATATATATATATATATATATATATATATATATATGTATATATAATATGCTACATTGACAACATATAATGAAATGGATAAAGACCGACAATTATTTAATATATTTTCTGTATATATGTTAATTTCATAGATACAATTTATTGACGTAAACGTTTCGCTTTTTTAAATAAACAGTATTAAGTACATCTACCGGCTTGAATGATTGAGAAATTTCGTAGAAAATATGCGTTCTCCGACAGGAATCGAATCTGTGTTCTATACTGAACATTCAATTGATCTGACTTGCTATACCACTCAGCTAAAGGGTATAACTGTTATTGGATTTTGCTAACCAGACCCTTTCTCTGTAGCTGAGTGGTATATCACGCCAGGTCAAATGACGGTATCACAGACTTACATACATATACAATTATCTACGTTTTTTTTTTTGTTTTTTTTTAATCCACGTGACACTTGTCTGACCAATGGAAACCGACATATTGCCATCGACAGATAGACTGTCTCGCTGTTTCACAGGTCATCATTGTGGCTAGACATCCGATTGTCTTAAACCGGGATCGATTTGGTATCAGTCGGAGATCCTACCCCTAAGCCATTGGCATACGGCAGGGAAAGAAAGAAAGAAAGAAAGAAAGAAAGAAAGAAAGAAAGAAAGAAAGAAAAGCCATGGAGAGAGAAAACAGCGAGAGTTAGGTAGGACAAAAAAGAAAGAAAGAAAGAAAGAAAGAAAGAAAGAAAGAAAGAAAGAAAGAAAGAACGTACAGTGAGAGAGAAAACGAGAGTTAGGTAGGACAAGAAAGAAAGAAAGAAAGAAACAAACAAACAAACAAACAAACAAACAAACAGACACAAAAGGAAAAAAAAAAATGACTGAAAGAATAGTGAGACATTTTCATTTTAGTTTTATATTGATGATGGTTACATTTTTCAATCGTTCACTCATATGAAAAGCCATTACCATCCAATTAAAGAATGCGACATAATGAACTAAAATACGTCTGACAAAACTATTATGATGATGCGGCGTGTAACTGGGGGTGGGGGGAATCGCGCCTAGGAAAATCAAAAGGCGATTTTCATGGACATATATTTATAAAAAATCAATATAAAATAAAAACTGTTGCAACTTTTATTATATTAAATATACTTTTTCTGGTACAAACGAATAATACTATGACTGATCAAATAATTTTTTGTTCATTATTATATAGCACAAATAAGGGAAGACTTTTTACGTCAATTATGACTGATCTGAGAATGAATAAAACACCATGTTCTCGTATTTAGTACAGATAGTCTTAAAATGACCCTGAAATAAGAGATATCTAGAAAAAAAAAAGTGGGAGGTCTCTCGCACAATGACAAAAAAAAAAAAGAAATGATAATAAAAAAAAAACCCTGCCGGTACGCCGTATCAGATAGCTTGAGAAGCACTGGTTTCTCTTCCTTTTATGTATTATGTCCTTTCAGGGCGTAGGCGATCATGGCTCTCCACCTCCCTCTATCCCTTGCAGCTCTCAACAAGTTCCTTCCATCTGCCTCCTCCCCCAGACCATGTTCTGTCATCCACTTGCTTAAGGTCGCTAGGTATGTCATGCTTTGTTTCCCCTTGTCTCTCTTTCCCTCTATTCGACCCGTGAGTATCAGATTCTCCAGGCCTTCCTTCCTCATTATGTGTCCCAGAAACTTCAGCTGCCTCTTCCTGATGTTAAGTAGAAGCCTTGTTCTCCTTGTTTGCATCCTCACTAAGACCTCATCGTTGCTCACACGCTCAGGGTACTTCGATAGCTTGTCTCGCTAGATCAATTACAACCGAATAGTGATATCGATCCTCACTGGGTACCCCAATTTTTCGGTCATGTGTCGCATCTCTGCTACGGAATATAAAATCACTCTAAGACACTTCGACTTTGTGAAATTGTTAGCAACCTTGTTACGCTAGATCATTTACGACTGACTATTGATTTCGATTCTCACTGGGTGCTCCATACTTTCGGCCTTGTACCACATCTAAGCTACGCTTAGAATAGGGGCACTTCGATGTAGTCTAATGGTTAGCTAGCATATCTCGCTAGATCAATTACGACTGAGTATTGAGTTCGATCCTCACTGGGAGCTCCTTACTGTCGGCCTTGTGCCACATCTAAGATACGCTTAGAATTGGGGTACTTCGGTGTAGTGTAATGGTTAGCAAGCTTTTCTCGCTAGATAAAATACGATTGAGTATTGATTTCGATCCTCACTAGGAGCTCCCTACTTTCAGCCTTGTGCCACGTCTAAGCTGCGCTTAGAATTGGGGTACTTCGGTGAAGTGTAATGGTTAGCAAGATTGTCTCGCTAGATTAATTACGACTGAGTAATGTTCGATCCTCACTGGGTGCTCCGTACTTTTGGTCTTGTGTCATGTATAGGTTTTTGCTTAGAGAACTACCTCAAATATCAGAATGCTTTACAGAAAAATTCTTGTTCCAAATAATGAATAGGTTCTTTCTTTCGCATTTTACTGAAATGGCCTTGGTTTTTTCTTTTTCTTTTAGATGATTTGTCATTTGAGTTCCTTAAAACTTGAAACTGCAGAATTACGAGTTTTGCATATAAATTAACGGCCTGCACTCGGCCATTCATTAATAATTTTCTTAAGCGCACCAAACCATTAATTGTGGTTCTCTTTGCAAAATTAATTTCCCTTGCTCACCAATCGGGATTTTTCTACCGGTTCCATTCCTGTAATATCATATATTAAATTGGAGGAGAAAGAATTTAAAAAAAAAAAAAAAAATGAAAACATTTATCTGAGGAAGGATATCAGAATAATCCAGAACATAGTGTGGGAGCAAAACCACCTGCGTATTGGCAGAAAATGATTTCAGTAAATACACAAAAATAGAAAGGGTGTAAGACAAGGGTGTGCCTTCTCACCAGACCAATTCAATTGTGAAGCAATCCTGCGAGCATTAGAAGTCCAAGCAGGATTTGTTATTAGCGGTTAGGGTCTTAACAACATAAGATATGTAGATGACACAGAGTTGATAGCAGGCACCGTAAGGGAAATATAAGAATTCTTACAGAAGTTACTAAATGAAAGTGTGAAGAAAGGACTAATCACCAGAAAAGAGAATGTACGGTTGTCATCAAACGAGCAGCGCATAAAGCAAATTGGAAACACTAATATCTAGGAAGTTTTTTTTTTTTTTCTAATGGAAGACGTAAATATATGACACCGAAATCCGAAGTCGCATTGGGATAGCGAAAGATGAATTCTAAAAACGAAGCAAAGTATCAAGACACAGGAAAAGTCCGTTAGAACCAACGAGAAGTTAGGTAGTTCGGTCCTCCTATATGGCAGTGAATCTGGATAATTTCTTCCGGGATGAAGAAAGCAACAGAAATGTGGTTCTACAGAAGGATGCTGAGAATACTATTCGCTGAACGTGTGTTTGAACTGAGAAAATGGAAACAAATAGAACAATTCTACTTATGACCAGAAATAGTCAATTGAATATTTCCAGGAAAAAGAGGTTGGAGAATTTGATACCCACAGGACATATTGAAAAAAAGAGGGCCAGAGAAAAATAGCTAGTAATCTATCTAACTTCAGCTGCCTTTTTCCTGATATTAAGTATAAGCCTCCTCCTTGTTGGTGTCCGCTCTAAAACCTCATCGTTGCTCACACGCTCAGCCCATGATATCTTTAGCATCCTTTTGTAGAACCACATCTCCGTCGCCTCGTGTCTCTTCTTCATCTTTGAGGAAATCGTCGAACATTCGCTGCCGTAAAGAAGCACAGATGCCACGTAACAGCTCAGTATTCTTTTCTTTGTTACAAAAGAAATCCTCCTGTCTCGCAATACTCTGCCCAGCTTTTGGAATGTGTCCTTGGCCATTCCAATACGTTTACGGATCTCAGTGTCGCCCTTACCGTCCTCTGTCAAAACGCTTCCCAGATATTTAAACTCCCCGCGTCTGCTTAATTCTAGTGTTTCCGACCTTCAAATCACATTTCGGGCTTATGGCAGTTCAAGGCAGTTGAGGGATTAGGAAGGATGGCAAAAAGACAAACATTACTAAGGACTGAAATGTACACGAAGATGTGAAGAGCCATGATCGCTCACGTCCAGAAGGGACACACATAAATAACAAAAAATATGATGACTGTGACAAAATTATCCAACTATAGATCGATATTTTTACCCAGTATCAAACTGGGACAAGTTGACCAAGACCAATAGTAAAATAAGGGCCCTCTTTGAAAAGGGCTCGAGGATAGGTAAAGTGTTAAGCGATATATTTTTCTTAATTGTTTCTTCTTCTTCTTCTTCTTCTTCTTCTTCTTCTTCTTATTATTATTATTATTATTATTATTATTATTATTATTATTATTATTTATTTGTTTATTTATTTAATTAATTTCTGTTGTATACACATTTCCTTTCGTTTCTTAACCAGAGACCTAAGGTCAGAAATGATTTCATGATATTTTCCACTGATAGTTTCCTTTAAAACAAGTTAAAAAAAAACTTAAATCAAACAGATTTTACATAGAAAAAGATAAAAAAAAACCTTAAATCACATAGATTTTATATAGATAAAGATTAAAAAAAACATTAATTCACACAGATTTTACATAGATAAAGATAAAAAAAACTTAAATCAAACAGATTTTACATAGAAAAAGATAAAAAAACCTTAAATCCCACAGTTTTTACATAAAAATAAAACAAAAAACTTAAATCACACAGATTTTACATAGATAATGATAAAAAAAAACCTTAAATCACACAGATTTTACATAGAAAAAGATTAAAAAAAAACCTTAAATCCCACAGTTTTTACATAAAAATAAAACAAAAAACTTAAATCACACAGATTTTACATAGATAATGATAAAAAAAAACCCTTAAATCACACAGATTTTACATAGAAAAAGATTTTAAAAAAACCTTAAATCCCACAGTTTTTACATAAAAATAAAACAAAAAGCTTAAATCACACGGATTTTACATAGAAAAAGATTTTAAAAATCCCCTTAAATCCCACAGTTTTACATAAAAATAAAACAAAAAACTTAAATCACGCAGATTTTACATAGATAAAGATAAAAAAAAACTTAAATCAAACAAAACAAAAAACTTAAGTCAAACAGATTTTACATAGATAAAGCTCTTCGTAATGCGTGACCTGTACTTAAGTAAGGCGGGAATGCCACTAATACGCGGGGGCAGGGGGTACAGAGAGTGACGGAGAAAGAAAAGACTAAGTATAGAGGGGACCGAGGAAAGAATAAAAGCTGAATGAGGTTCAATAAGCTAGAAGATGGCGATTGACGTTGCATTTAAATTTTTGAAGATTGTAGTTATCAGAGAAGCAAGGAAACGGAAGGGAGTTCCACAAGCGGGGAGTGCGAGAAAAAACTGTTGGAGTAGAAGTGACGATTGCATTTACTTAATTTAACAATACAAAGGGTGTCCTGGGAAAGACGTTAAACTACATCCGCGTCCTGGGTAAGACAATAAATTACATCCAGCAGCAAGGCCTCTGATCAGGAGGTTTTCAGGAGCGTAGAACCAGCTCTTAAATGCTGTTGTTCCCAGGTCCACCCTGACCCAGGGTGGTAGCACCTGTTAGGCTCCCAGCTATGGGTAAATAGTTAAATATTACCAGCAATACTTTTTTAAAAAAATTACTACCAGCAATATAATTTTGAAGGAAATATATTAACAGAAACAGATTTTTGACAAAACAAAATATTATCAGCAGTAAAAAATGTTGTCGGCATTAAATAACCCATTGAGGTGTTGATATGCCGTAAACCAAAATAAACCAAACCAATCTAAACCAAAGAATACATATTCTATTCATACGAATCTATTCTAAAAATGTTGTCGGCATTAAATAACCCACTGAGGTTGATATGCCGTAAACCAAAATAAACCAAACCAATCTAAACCAAAGAATACATATTTTATTTATACGAATCTATCCTAAAAATCTTGTCAGTATTAAATAAACCATTGAGATTGATATGCCGTATACCAAAATAAACCAAACCAAACTAATATAAAGGACGGACATAGATGCCAATCCAGTAGCACGCTTAAACACAAATAGTCCGGGTACCAGGAAAAAGCTCGTCAGAGCAATGACCATAAAAATATATGCATAAAAAAACTGAGGGAAGCCACGTCATGTTGGTGAGAAAGTGACTGAAGTCGAGATGCCAGGTGAGGATCGATTATATTGCAGATCCTTCTATGGATTTTGTCAAGAAACTCGAGATGAATAGCAGAAGGCACCTGAGGCAAAGAACTTTTTGTCTGTTGTGCCGTTTCGGTGGAGAGGGGGTAAAATATTTTAAAGTTTTGTAAGGAGATTCCGAACCGTGTTTAGTTGTGGGGGGTAATTAAGTGCTTCTAATTTGCATTTTTAATTTTCACCCTAATTTCATATCAACTTATTCTGTTAATTCTTCCTTTAGTTAACCACTTCCCCGCCAATTATTTTTATTGGTTTGGGAAGACGAACAAACTGAGGCACCTTGAAGTATCCGAGCGGGGACTAACGCCTCTACCAGATGTTGGACTCGTTTCAAGCCCAGAAGGGGCACAAAATGAGAAAGACAAACGTATAAACACGTCTTTAGCTTGTTTTTGAACATTATGTTTTGGACGTGTTTATTCGTCAGTGTCTGCAAAAGTCACTTTGGCAAAAACGTATGTACACGTCTACGCCAGGGAAGGGGTTAATATACTCCCAGAATTGTTGATCTCTTGCAGTTTATTGACTGAGTATCATCATTTGTTTTAGAATCAGTTTGCTCGGGGCGTAGAAATGGAAACGAGAAAGTAACTGAAGTCGAGATGCCAGGTCAGGATCGATTATATTGCAGATCCTTCTTTGGATTTTGTCAAGAAACTTTCGATGAATTGCAGGAGCATGTGTGGAACAGAACTTTTGTGCAGTTTCGATGGAGATAGGATAAAACATTTTTAAGCTTTGTCGGGAGATTCCGAGCCATGGCCGGTGGGGGGGGGGTATAATTAAGTGCTTCTAATTTGCAATTTCAGTTTCCATCCTAATTTCGCATCCAGTTATCCTGATAATTCTTCTTTTAGTTAACCACTTCCTCGCCAATTATTTTGGGGAAAAAACCTTTCATTTTTAGGCGAAATTTTTTGTTTGTTTTTAATATAGTAACTAAGAAAGTAAGGCTCCTTGACATAAAAAAAAATCAAGATCGACGTATATACACGTTTGTAGCTGGCTTTTATACGTTATGTTTTGGACGTTTTTATTCGTCCGTGCCTGGAAAAGCGCTCTTCGGTAAAGACGTATATACACGTCTACGCCAGGGTAGAGGGTTAATACACTCCTACAATTGTTTATCTCTTGCAGTTTATTGACTGAGTATAATACTTTGTTTCGGAACCAATTTGCCCGGGGCGTCGAAATGGAACACATTTTTCTTTTTAATCAAACCAAACGAAAAGCAGGAATAGAGAATTTGTTGAACAAAGAATGGAGAGAATTGACTTTTCTGCCGGGGATCACGTGTTTTGAAAGGCAAGCGAATAGATTTGCAAATGTCGAGATGCTTTTGTTGCTGAAGACTTTTCACACGCGTTATATTTAGCTATCGCTTTTCTCGGCTGACTAAGGAAAGAGAAACATTTATAGAATCGGTATGGTTAGATGCTGACTTTTATTTGTCTCATATTTGTTCGATCTATCAATATGAAATATCTATCTATATATCTATCGATCTATCGCAGCATTTCATATCTATCTATCGCAGCATCTCATATCTATCTATCTATCTATCTATCTATCTATCTATCTATCTATCCATCGTAGCATTTCATATCTATTGCAGACTTTCATATCTATCTATCTATCTATCTATCTATCTATCTATCTATCTATCTATCTATCTATGGTAGCATTTCATATCTATCGCAGCATTTCATATCTATCTATCTATCTATCTATCTATCTATCTATCTATCTATGGTAGCATTTCATATCTATCTATCTATCTATCTATCTATCTATCTATCTATGGTAGCATTTCATATCTATCGCAGCATTTATCTATCTATCTATCTATCTATCTATCTATCTATCTATCTATCTATCTATCTATCTATCTATCTATCTATCGTAGCATTTCATATCTGAGTATAATACTTTGTTTCGGAACCAGTTCGCCCGGGAAAGAAACATTCATAGAATCGGTATTGTTAGATGCCGACTTTTATTTGTCTCATATTTGTTCGATCTATCTATCTATCTATCTATCTATCTATCTATCTATCTATCTATCTATCGCAGCATTTCATATCTATCTATCTATCTATTTATCTATCTATCTATCTATCTATCTATCTATCATAGCATTTCATATCTATCGCAGCATTTCATATCTATCTATCTATCTATCTATCTATCTATCTATCTATCTATCTATCTATCGCAGCATTTCATACCTATCTATCTATCTATCTATCTATCTATCTATCTCTCTATCTATCTATCATAGCATTTCATATCTATCGCAGCATTTCTTATCTATCTATCTATCTATCTATCTATCTATCTATCTATCTATCTATCTATCGCAGCATTTCATACCTATCTATCTATCTATCTATCTATCTATCTATCTATCTATCGTAGCATTTCATATCTATCGTAGCATTTCATATCTATCTATCTATCTATCTCTCTCTTTTTATCTCTCTCTCTCTCTCTCTCTATATATATATATAGATAGATAGATAGATAGATAGATAGATAGATAGATAGATAGATATATTATCTATCTATTTAGTAAGCAATTAGATATTCTTCTATCTATCTACCTACCTCTCTTGTGAGCTTTGTTTACCTCATTCTGCCTTTCTTTCTTAATTTTATTCTTTTTAGTTCATTCTACCTTTGTTTTTCTCATTCTTTCTTTTTGTGATAGTTCTTTTTTTCTTGCTTTACCTCTTTCCTCTGCACTTGTCACGGCTTTATAGTCAGCATCTCATCTCTTTTCATCCCTTGTCACTTCGAAGCAATCCGCCTCTTACATTTCTTCATCTGAATTTATTTTTGAAAACCTCACTGCTTTAGAAATTGCATTGTGGGATATAGTGCATGACATTAGACGCACAAGAACAAACACACACACACACACAGTTGTTATTACAAACGCTATTATTAATAGGTACTAGTGTTGAAAAATCAGATTTATCTACTTAAACACTAGTATTCATTAGTAATAACGCCCATAGTAATACAAAATACATCTGTGAAATTTGTGGGGACCTACCTACAAATAGACTCTTCCACACCTATGTAATATGGCTACCAACTCTGAGTGTAGAGGAAGTCACAGAGGGAGAGTCACCGAGGGAGAGTCACCGAGGGAGAGTCACCGAGTAGAGACACTGAGTGAGTGAGTGAGTGAGTGAGTGAGTGAGTGAGCGAGTGAGTGAGTGAGTGAGCGAGTGAATTAGTGAGTGAGCGAGTGAATTAGTGAGTGAGTGAGGACACCAGTGAGAGAAAGTACTCTCCAGTTTACATTTACCTTTGTACTACGTTTCTGAGAATATACTATTTAACCTTATATCCGGGTCCGTGTTATCTTTCTATGGTTCTACACCATAACAAAATTAATATTCACTGGCCTAGAAGTCGAAAGTCTTATTAATTAACTGTTAAAAACAGTGATATCACTTCAAACCTGTCTAACCAGTACTTATAACTTTTAAAGTACTTAGAAATAGGTTGAATTAAAAATCATTTACATATCAATATATATATATATATATATATATATATATATATATATATATATATATATATATATATATATATATATATAGTGTATTTGGACAGCAATCCCTCTTTTATACATTTTTTGTCAAAGACGACAGGCAAGGTACTGGCGATTAAGTTTTTTTTATTTAATTTTTCTTGTGTTCGAACAAGTGTTTTCTTTTCTGGTTACAGAAGGCGTAGAAACTGTCCAAATGTCCTGTAATTGCGAGCGTTTTCGGTTTTACTTTTAGCCATTATCAAGGATGATTTGGATTTTACTTTTTAACTGGATGTATGGGAGCCAAAACGGAGTATTGGATAACGGCTCGGATTGAAGAACTTAGGTTTTTTATACAATTTCTCATTATAATTTTTTTTTCTTTTCAGATAAAACTAAAAACTAACACTCAATGATATCAACTATGACCATGGATACAATATCTTGATCGTGTTTTGAAAAATGAAAACATTATATAAATACATACATGCAACAAACTGTTTCTTATTTAACGGTTAAAATATTTCAATCTTGAAAATGGATAAATGTATAGCCGAAAGCGCTCGGATAAAAAGAACATTCTGACAGATTTTATATAATTTATCATTTGAAAAAAAAAATATTAGATCACATGAGAAATTGCATAAAAAACTAAATCAAAGCACCTTGTCTGTCTTATTCAATGAAATGTGCATATATATATATATATATATATATATATATATATATATATATATATATAAGCTCAAACACTAATATTCCATGGTTATAATTTATTACATTGGAATCATTATCACGATCCAATTCATCAGACCCACAAATTCAAGATTTGGACAGTTTTTACACTCTTGTCCAACAAAAGAAATCTCTCACAGGCATGCAAGAAAAAAAAAGAAGATTAACTACTTTTGTCTTGTCAGTCATCTTCAAATAAACCTGTATAAAAGAGTAGTTTTTTCTCTTATATATATATATATATATATATATATATATATATATATATATATATATATATATATATATATATATATATATATGATAGTAATAATCTTACAAATATAAGAAATTATACTCGTCCGAAAACCTTAGGTGCCTTGATTTGTAAATAAACAAACCAATACCCAAGGGAAGAAAAATGTACAAATAAAGAAAGAACAGAGAACATATACGTCAGCCGAAGACAATCGTCTAGCATCCAAGTCCAGAGTCCAAAGAAAAAAAAGCGATACGAGTAAGTAAAATAACTAATTAAAGTGATCAATACTCTAAGTAGAGCAAACCTAATTAAACCTAAAGAGTTAAATAAACCTACCAAGGTTTCACCTACGCGGATCGTCAGAGAATACTGGCTGTATTCAGTATTTATTCAGTAGCCAGTATTCCCTGACGATCCGTGTAGGTGAAACCTTGGTAGGTTTGTCTGGCTCTTTCGGTTTAATTATATATATATATATATATATATATATAAGGCAGGATGTGTGTGTGTAACGAATGCACGGCCTCAATTTTCGACGGATTTGCACCAAAATTTACATGCACATGCTCCAAGTTAGCGGGAGGGCCAAGACCGACTTTGCATTTCCCAACTCCCATCGGTAGTGGAAATAATCGATTTTTTCATGCTCCTACGGCAGTTTTCCTGTAGTTTGCGGCCATTTTCTACTGGCCAGAGTGAGAGCCAATAGCTGGCTGCCACGAATAGGCAGGAAGATTCTATTGGCCTGCGTGAGAGCCAACAGCTGACTGACACGAATGTTAACTAGTATGCTAGCATGCAAAAAAAAATCGATAGCTGCATTCGTCACAAGTGGGAAAATTTATATCTGCATGGCACTTTACTCCAATTGGCTCATTCGCTTGCTTAAACTCAACATTGATTCTGATTCCGCAGAACTGGGTTGGGTGTAAAAATGTATTTGTTGTTAACATTCTTTTATCATTCGTTTTTTCCAGTTACGAGTTCTTTTTTTAAAGCTTATCGTTTTGTGTTCATTTTGTTTAGTTCTTTTTCCGTAATAGATTTAATGTTTAGTATAGAGCTTAGAAAAAAATCGCAGTGTGAAATAGGCAAGAAGTAAGGCATGTAGCAACATCAGCACGGCAAAGGGCATTCCTTTAAAGGCAAGTGATAGCGATTGCTGTATGTGTCGTATGATTTTTGAATCAAGCACGGGCAACGCCGGGCCATGCTGCTAGTATATATATATATTTCCAAGAGGATAGAATCCAGGTGGAGCTCAATGTACAAGACAGAACAAGAAGATAATATAAAAAGCTCAAACACTAATATTCCATGGTTATAATTTATTACATTGGAATCGTAATCACAAACCAATTCTTTAGACCTAAAAATTCCAAAAGAAAACAGAATATATAACTTCGGGTATAAGAAACAAAATTTCCCTCCCACACATACACTCTCACTGGAATTTTTATTTGTTATTATATATATATATATATATATATATATATGGGTGAATAAGTTCTGAACTTCTGAACCTTTAGTTTTAATTACGTGCGTAAATATGTAAGGGTAATTAATGAGCAGAAAAGGATGAAAAAAATTGCCAGCTGTCAGTTTTCGAAGCCTGTGGAAAAATGAATAGAATTATTCTTGTTCTTCAACTAATGATTTCAACTCAATATTTGCTGTTGGGGAATCTGTATGATTAAAAGGCTTAAGACTTTTTCGTTACAGGTTAATGAATTTGTCAGGAGTGGATAAACCAACCCATGCACGGAGACTCAGAAAGGAGAAGATTTCGGTATACTAAGGCTGTAGTGTATATTAACGCCTTCCCCGGCGTAGACGTGTATATACGTATTTACCGAAAGCGTCTTTTCCAGACACGGACGAATAAAAACGTCCAAATAACGTTAAAAAAGCCAGCTACAGACGTGTATATACGTCGATCATAATTTTTTTTTCCCCTCTGAGCTTGAAACGAGTCGAATTATCATCTCAAGTACAACTTGGGTACTTCAAGGTGCCTCAGTTTCTTAGTACAGGGCTACAACCTCCCTATGTTTGTAAAATAGTAGATTGTTCGGAAAATAATGTTCGATTTTAGAATAGTTTTTTTTAATTGGATTGGTACATCCGTTTTTTCATTACAAGACAAAACAACTTACGCTATTTACATTATTCGGACTCTTATCCTCATCTTCATTGACATATTTACAACGTTTCGGCTGTTGCGCCCTCCGGCCTTCTTCAGGTGATTGGAATTTTCGAATCGAACTCTTTATTTCGTCCACCGGGGTAGAATGCTCTAGATCCACATGGAGTTCTGAGTTAAAGGGAAATAACTGAGACATCCAGAAGAGGCATGGCACGTGGATCTAGAATAATCTACTCTTTGTGGACGAAATAAAGGGTTCGGTGAGAAAACTTCAATCCACTGAAGAAGACCGGAGCGTTCAACGGCCGAAACGTTGTGAATATAGCAATGAAGATGAGGATAACAGTTCAAATAATGTAAATAATGTAAGTAATTATCATACCTGATCTCAGAGATATAGACAGATATTGAAGACAAGGAACGTTTTTACAAAAACTTATGATTTTTGTAGATTTATATATACATATACTTGAAAAAACTTGAAGAAGACAGAAATTCTGTTGAAATATTGTTTAACATTGTCAAACGGTTTGCTATTTTTCTTTTCTTAAATCATGCTCTTGTCTTCTCTTCTTTTTATGTGCCATGTCCTTTCAGGATGTAGGCGATCATGGCTCTCCACCTCCTTCTATCCCTTGCAGCTCTCAACAAGTTCCTTGCCTCTGCTTCCTCCCCCAGACCATGTTCTGTCAACCACTTGCTTCAGTCCGCCAGGTATGTTACGCATTGCTTTCCCTTGTCTCTCTTTCCCTCTATTCGACCCGTGAGTATCAGATTCTCCAGGCCCTCCTTCCTCATTATGTATCCCAGAAACTTCAGCTGCCTCTTCATGATGTTAAGTATAAGCCTCCTCCTTGTTTGAAAACCTCTCTACGAGCTCATCGTTGCTCACACGCTCGGTCCATGATATCCTCAGCATCCTTCTGTAGAACAACATCTCTGTCGCCTCGAGTCTCTTCTTCATCTTTGAGGAAATCGTCCAACATTCGCTGCCGTAAAGAAGAACAGATGTCATGTAACAGCTCAGTATTCTTTTCTTTGTTACCAAAGAAATCCTCCTGTCTCGCAATACTCTGCCCAACTTTTGAAATGTGTCCTTGGCCATCCCAATACGTCTACAGATATCAGTGTCGCATTTACCGTTCTCTGTGAAAACGCTTCCCAGATATTTAAACTTCTGCGTCTGCTTGATTCTAGTGTCCCCGACCTGCAAATCGCATTTCGGGCTCATCCTTTAAACTGATGACCATGCATTCTGTCTTCTTGTAGTTTATGCTTAGTCCTTTCTTCTCACTCTCCGTCGCTACCTTCTGTAGTAGATTTTGTAATTTCTTTTCCGTGTCTGCTATCAGTACTGTGTCATCTGCGTATCTTATGGTGTTAAGATTGTGACCGCCAATGCTAAATCCCGGTAGAGTTTCCAATTCTTTCAGAATTGCCGCGCTGTATAGGTTGAACAGGTTGGGTGAGAAGACGCATCCTTGTCTCATGCCCCTTTCTATTTGTGTATATTCACTAAACTCGTTCCCTATGAGCACGCATGCTGTTGGCTGCCAGTATAGGTTCTTGATTAATTCTGATACCCTTTCCCGAATATATCAAGGTTGCTGAGCAGTTCCATCAGATCGTTGTGGCTCTTCTCTTAACTGTTGAAAAATATTGGAAGAGTAACATCAAGCATTTTGTTTATTATTATTATTATTATTGTTATTATCATCATCATCATCATTATTATTATCATTATTATTATTATTATCATCATTATCAACATTATTAACATTGTTATTATTATTATTATCATTATCATTATTATTATCATTATTGATATTATCATTATTATTCTTATCATTATTATTATCATTATTATTCTTATTATCATTTTATTATCATTATTATTGTTATTATTTTTCTTATTATTATCATCATTATCATTATTATTATTATCATTATTATTATCATTTTATTATCATTATTATTGTTATTATTTTTTTCTTCTTATTATTATTATTATCATTTTTTTTATTTTCTTTGATTTCTGGCGTTTACACATTTCTTTCCGTGTCCCGCCCAGGGACCTAAGGTTAGAAATGGCGTCATGACACTTTTCACTGACAAAAAAAAAAAAAAGAATTAAATTACATAGATAAAGCCCTTCGTAATGTGTGGGCTGTACTTGTCAGAAGAATTTGTTGTATCTCCTTGAGGCATGGACTTCCAGGAATCCCTTCAATTAGTCTACTGCAATCTTTTCCAACCAGTCCTAGGGCTCCAACTACAACAGGGATTGTTGATGTTCCCATATGCCACATTTTCGAGATTTCTATTTCAAGGTCCTTGTACTTTGACAGCTTTTTGAATATCTTCAAAGATACATTGCAGTCAGCAGGGACTGCCATATCAATAAGGAGGCACCGTTTTTGTTTGTGGTCTTTAATAACAATATCTGGCCGGTTGGCCTTGATTGTTCTGTCAGTGTGTATTGTGTAGTCCCATAGAATTGTAACAGGTCCTAACTCCGTAACCGGGTCTGGGTGGTGTTCATACCAGTTTCTTTCAGTTTTCTTCCTGTAGAAGTTGCAGATTTTCCAGTGCAGATATTGGCCCACTCTGTCCTGCCGGGTTTTATATTCAGTGGGTGTCAATATCGTGCAACCTGATACAAGATGATCAATCGTTTCTGGATATTTATCACAGAATCTGGATTTGGGGCTGACACAATATTTTAGTATATGTGCTTGATAATTATTATAGTTATTATTTTTCTTATTATTATCATTATTATTATCAATATTATTATTATCATTATTGTTATTATTATTCTTATTATCATTATTATTATTATCAATATTATTATTATCATTATTTTTATTATAATTATTATCATTATTATTATTATCATTTTTATTATCATTATTATTGTTATTTTTGTTCTTATTATTATTATTATTATTATATAAAGTGAGAGATTAGCGCTTAGGAGAGAATGACTGAAAATTAGTTTAAAATCCCAACTGTAGATGAGGCTTATTTTCATCGACTACAGCTTGCCTTCTTGCCTGGAAGACCTGCTTTTCCAAAAGAATCTTTTTAATCGCCATTCGAATCTTTTGATGTTTTTGGGTGGCTTCCGATTCTATTTCTCTATTATTGCATCGAGTTTGTAGTGTATAACTAAACCCAGTTAAAGAACAGCAACTAATCCCGGACTCTATTAAGAGACTAACGAAGAGAAAATGGACACTCAACATCCGGGAAGCAAGAAGCATAAACCAACCACTATCGATCTCGTAAACTCGCTGATTTCACGGCCAGGGATCGTTATCAAAGCACAGCTGAGGGACCAAAGAATACAATTAGTGTACCTAAAAAGTACACTCTGATATTGATTGTTCATGTGTGCCGTTAGTTTCAGATCTTGTGCTCCGATTTTTATTTCATCCATATATTTAGTTAATATAAATATATACTCAACATAGCAGGTATGAATTGCCGGTTTGTTTGTTTTTTAAACATTTCATTTTTATAAATATAAATGACAATAGGAAAACTGTAACAGTTGCCAACGCGTTTCGTCCATTGTGGACTTTCTCAAGGCAAAAAAAACTTAATGAATTTATTTAAACAAAGTAACTGATAATAACAAAAGCAAAATCGTGAAATCAAAAGAAAATGGTTGAATCACAACAACACAGCAATAATAACAATATCTGCACACGTGATAGTAATTGACGTAATTTTCAGTTAGCAGTATGAAAAATGGCGTTCTCTAAATTCTTCCAGTTGCTAAGAACATTTTGCTTTTGTTAATATATTATTATATTTGTAAATATTGCCTTTTCTACAGGTTAAGTCTGAGAAATTTTCACATTTCATTTTCTAAAGCTGAATTTGGATGAGGTCATATGTAGAGCTTATGCAGTGTTTAGATAGTAATGATTTAAGTGATTGATTGTTTTGGTGGTACGGTAGATATGGAAATTTATAAGACTTGTAGTGAGTATGAGGTTGATGGCTTGTGCCTGGAGTGTCTGTGGTACCAACTACTATTGAGTTCATATTTATTTGCGTCTATTTCCGGTTTTTTAGTCATATTTTTTATATCATATAAACTCACTTCCGGCATCCAAAAGAACGTTGGATACGTTTTTTGTCTTGAGCGAATTTAATCATTTTTTTTTCGATTCGGCCTCGAGTTCTGTCTTTTCTGATCGACTACTTCCGGTATTTTCATCCCACGTTTATCACTACAATCAATTGAATTTTTGGAATTTGGATCCGTGTCGTGTGCAAATCTCGGAGAAAGGTACTGTTTTTCTATGTCACCTCGTTCCTGCTGGGGAGGGAACGACAATATCGAATCAGGTACAATAGCCTCAGATAGACCTATAGTGGATTCAGTTGGAAATAAAATACGAAAATCGGAACATATTCTACCATAACCAGTGTCCAGTGATTCAACTGAAGGGGTTGAATCAGGAGTCTGTAAATTCCCTAGCCCAAACACTGCAAAAATTCCTCTAAAAATTCCTCTGAAGCGCTCCCAGCTTATCGCCATAGAACAAAAACTTTCGAACACAAAACAAAACAAAACAAAAAAAAAATGTTTAAGTTTTATGGGGTGAATTTCTTTTCTTCTTTTGTCGAAATAAAATTGCAAATTTACATTGACAAATAAATAAATAAATAAATGTGGAGGCGAAAGTTGTATTCATATGCAAAACTCTACCATATAAACAGCAGTTAATACAGCTGGAGGCTAAACTAATCCTAACCTTGAAGACGAAACTACTTGAGAAATAGTAGTGAATACTTTTAATTCATTATAGTTTACAACATTCTATTCACTACAATTATTGTTAAATAAAAACGAAGTATATGTTGTATTCATATGCAAAACTCTACCATATAACTAGCAGTTGATACAGCTGGAGGCGAAATTAATCCTAGCCTTGTCTTCTAAAAGCAAAGTGTTAAGAAAAAATAAAATTCCGTTTAGAAACCAAGAAAAAAGTAGTGGACTCATATACGGCAGTGAATGCTGGGCAATCTCCTCCCAGATGAAGAAGAGATTTGAAGCAACAAAAATGTGGTTCTACAGAAAGATGCTGAGAATGTCATGAACCAAAAATGTGAGGAACAACGACAATAAAGTGGGAACTAAAAGGACACTTATACTTAATACCAGAAAGAAACAGTTGACGTTATTAGGGCGAATATATACCGGCTGTAACAGCAAAATTTTCCAATTGTTAGATTAAGCTTTGAAACTTTGAATCTTAGAAATGATTAAAGATATCTTACTGGAATTCCCCGATATTTTCATAGCACTATTGGACTCTACTATGAGCAATAATCATGTATAATTTCTCTCCAAGCTTAAGAGAAGAAGCGTGATGAAATCCATCCTAAAGGAAAATAGCATATTTAGTAATTAATCATAGCTAAGGATCGGAAGCTCATGAAAGATTGATATTAAGTTCAAATATATATATATATATATATATATATATATATATATATATATTATTCCAAGATCATTTTTAAGTTCAAATATATATATATATATATATATATATATATATATATATATATATATATATATATATACGAACATTTCTCCGATTTAACCAGTAGAGAAGACAATATTTATGAAGAAAAAATGACAATAGGAAAACTAATAATTGCTGACGCGTTTCGTCCAATGTGGACTTTATCAAAGCAAAATACTAAATGAATATAATTTAAGAAGGTAACTAATAAAAATATAATATAATAAAAGATATAATGACAATATTCTCCACACGTGACAAATACTGACGTTATTTTCAGTTAACAATATGAAAATAGCGTTTCTCTACATTCCATTTGCTAGTAATATTCTGTTTTTGTTTTTATTAGTTACCTTGTTAAATTATATTCATTTCGTATTTTGCTTTGATAATGTCCACATTGGACGAAATGCGTCAGCAATTACTAGTTTTCCTATTGTCATATATATATATATATATATATATATATATATATATATATATATATATATTCCAAGATCTACCCTTCTAACTTTGTGTCCCAGAGTAAGAAGATGCCTCAGACGTTTCACGTAGGATTCCATTTTACAAGTCTTTTTTCACTGCACTTTTGACTGTCATAGCTGAAACTTCTCTCTCACGTTCCAAACGTCTTATAGACTGAATTGGATCTTTTCTAATTGATCTCCTTAGTTCTAAGTTGAAATGATGATCCCTCTTCCAGTTGTGGCCTCCTGATACAATTTTCTACTGTTCCAATTTTATTTTAAACTTATTCACCGTTCTTTTGACGGTTCTTCAATGGATATTCAAGATGGAAGCCAGCGTGTGAATGCGGGTACTATTACCGAAGGCCTGAATGATCATTTTCCTCTCACCATTGCTCTGTTGATAAGTCAGTGGGGCTCACGTAAAACGAGTTTAACCTGTTCCCTTTCTAGCTGAATAACTCAAAGGCTTTTTTTCAGTGATTCTTACGGCAAATGGCAGCAAGATGGCGATGCTTCTCATCTGAAAACCTGGATAAAAGAGACAATTAGTTTAGTGTATTTTAGATATTAAATATTTAGTTGGGATGGACAATTCTGCTGTAAGACGATTTGGACAATTTTACAGTTACACATGGTATAATATATATATATATATATATATATATATATATATATATATATATATATATTGTATTGTACTGGGTATCTTCGTTCTCAGTTTTGAGTTGTTCATCACCTGATTGCAATTCTTCATTAATTTCCCCCCTGGCTAAAATTCCTCCTTTTAAATTTGACATTCTTTCCAAGGAACCAAGTGCTTTCCATCTGTGAGCCATTACTCAACATTTTCTTCCTCTTCTTTCTTCCTCTTCTTTCCTAGTCGCCATTATTTTCTCTTTCTTCCTCCTCCAATACGTTATCCCTCCTCCTCTCACTTTCTCTTAATATTTTTTTACATCCCTCTCTTCTGCTTACGTCTATTTATTCCTTTTCTATCTTGATTCCCGTCTATCTTCCTCTGCACCTCTCCTCTCTGCCCTTCTTTCTTTCTTTCTTTCTTTCTTTCTTTCTTTCTTTCTTTCTTTCTTTCTTTCACCCCTATCGTTCCTAGCTTGTATTTCATAGCATCTTTCTTACCTGTCTCCTTGTTCTTCCTTTCACCTTCTCTCTCATTATCTCTCCTTTTCTTTCTTTCACCTCTTCTTCTTCTTCCTTGTATCTTTCTTTCTTCCATTCTTTCTTTATTTATATCTTTCTTTCTTTCTTTTTTATCCCCCCTCCCTATTTCACCCTGTCCTATCTTCTATTTTACAGCAACGTTCTTCCCTGTGTCTTTTCTTTCTTCCTCCAACTGTCTTTCCTTCTATCTCACTTTTTCTTCCTTTTTTCTTTTCTTTTTTTTCTTCCTTTTCCCTCCTACCTCACTCTCTCTTGTATTTCACTATCCTCTCTTCTGTTTTATCTCTTTTTTCTTTCTTTTTCCTGTTTTTTCTTTCTTTTTTTCTCCATCCTACCCCATTCCCTCCTAGCTTGTATTTCACAACAACTTTCTTCCATAAGTCTCCTTCTCTCTCTTCATCTCACCTTCTTCTTCGCTTCTTTCTGTCTATCTCTTCTCTTTACACTATTTCTATTCAAATACCCTTGAACAAGCATACGGCTTTACAAGTATTGTGGAGCCGTGAAGAAATTTCACTTTATCCTCTTGTTGACGCCGTTAGCGCATGCAAACATCCATCTACTTGCGTCATAGAAAATATTCGAAAATCGACAATAACTTAAAAAATAAATAAGAATTTACTCTGTTAAAAGAAACATCTTCTGCAACGTAACGCCAGTGTTATAATGTAAGCGAATTTTGCCTCGAAACCTGTTTCATCAAGAACAACGCAATGTTCCTGTTCCATATAAACAAACACGTTGCACTTTAGGCTTGCAAAAATCAGACAAATCCCAGCCAGTCCTAAGAATCAGGTTTACCGCCAATGCGTTGTAATACCAAAACACTGACAAAGATTCTAGCACGTCTGATCGACGTTAGCGCTGTAGAAGGTTAACTTTCAACTCAGAGCTACTTGTCCCACCTAGCCCAGGAGAGTGCAACACATGTAACTTCACCCTGCGTTAGTCATCTCGGATTTCTGAAAATGGATGTCCCCTGACGTCTATCTCTGACAGCAAATTGAGCTACAACTGCGCCACACCGCGTGCTATACACACTCACTGAGACAGGGGTATAGTGGGAGGGAGCAAAAAGCAAACAGCTAACTAGGAATTACGAGTACTTTCAAAATTAGGGGGGTTAACAAAAAACCATGTGGCTAACACAGGTTGAAAGAGGATATATATGCGTTGTCTTCAGAAATGCAATAATAGGACTGGTTAAAACACTGAATTCAACTCTCAAAGTAGGCCCGAGTATCACTCAAGGTAGAAGGTTAATAAATACTGAAAACAACTCCTAAAATAGGTCCAAGAATCGTTCAATCGGTAGAGGGTTACTAAATACTGAACTCAACACATGGATAGGCCAAAGAATCGCTGAAAATAGATGGTTACTAAATACTGAACTCAACTTTTAAGAAAGGGCCAACAATTACTTAAAGTAGAGGGTTACAAAATACTGAACTCAATTCTTAAAATAGGCCCAGAATCATTCAAGAGTGATGGTTACTAAATAATGAACTCTTATAATAGACCCTAGAAGCACTAAAGGTAGGGAGTTACTAAATACTGAACTCAACTCTTAAAATAGGCCCAGAATCAATCAAGGGTGATGGTTATTAATACTGGCCACAACTCTTAAAATAGGCCCAAGACTCGTTGAAAGGAGAGGGTTACTAAATACTGAACCCAACCCATAAATAGGCCCAAGAATTACTCAAGGTAGAGGGTTGCTAAATACTGAACACAACTTTTAAGAAAGACGCAAGAATTACTTAAGTGAGAGGGTTACTAAATATTGAACTCAACTCTTAAAATAGGCCCAGAATCACAAAAGTTATAGGGTTACTAAATGCTGAACTCTTATAATAGGCCCTAGAAGCGCTCAAGGTAGAGGGTTAATAAATACTGAACTCAACACTTAAGATAGGCCAAAGAATCACTCCAGGTAGAGGGTTACTGAAAACTGAATTCGACTCTTAAAATAGGCCCAAGAATCACTCAAAGTAGAGAGTTACTAAATATTGAAATTAACTCATGAATAGGTCCAAGAATCACTCAAAGTAGAGAGTTACTAAATACTGAAATTAACTCATAAATAGGTCCAAGAATCAGTAAAAGTAGAATGAAACTAAGTACTGAACTCAACTCTTAAAGTAGGCCCAAGAATCACTCAAGGTAGAGGGTTACGAAATACTGAACCCAACTCTTAAACTAGGCCTAAGGATTACTCAAGGGAGTGGGTTAATAAATATTGAACTCAACTCCTAAAATAC
>CAHIKZ030003380.1:172500-187500 GCA_903632075.3 Acanthosepion pharaonis | reverse complement strand
ACTAAACCAATATATATATATATATATATATATATATATATATATATATATATATATATATATACCGGGCCCAGCAAAATGTTTAATATATAAAAAAAAAGCAACTAAACTGATTGAGTTCCTTTTCCCAGGTTTTTAGATAAGACGGTTAGCCAGCTTGACAATATTTGTCGTAAGAATCACTGATAAATCCTTTGAATTATTCAGCTAGAAAGAGAACAGGTTAAAATCCTTCTGTGACAGCCCTACTATGCCATTCCAACTGAGCAATGGTAAGAAGAAAATGATCATTCTATTCTCTCAAGAAGACATGACGGCATTTGAATAATTTTAGAAATTCATTGGTTATATATTCGCCTATGAGTATTATAGAATTTTTATTGCTAAGCGAACATGCAAAAACGAATTCTGCTTTTCAGATAATTAAATGCACCTTAAAAAGCTACAAGTCACTCAGTATAATTGGTCCTAAAAAACGCATGCTGTACTTGTGATGATCAAGTGACTGGCTTAAATAATTTTCAATGGCTTGTGAGACAAATCACTTTAACAATAATACAAATTTGCATCATAGAACAAAACGTGATTTTCTTTTTTGGTTGATATATTGTGAAATTACTGCATTAATGTACTTCATATGACAAGCCATGCATTTCTTTGTTTCAATCAACAGAGATTTGTGGGAATGTGACAATTATGATTCATGGAGTTTCGGGGTAACTTTCAATATATTTTGATTTCAGCACTTTAACTGGAAACAAAAGAAATAAAATACAATATATAAGTAATCTTCCTTACTTACTAATATATAGATAAGTACCTCAATGCATCTTCCATTATTAACGTTTCTTTCATTATCCTAACGTGGATTGCTCGAAATTTACGTATGTCAAAATGGCGTAAAACGAAGAAACGAGAAATGTTTATTTGTATGGGAAAATCTTTGGAGCCTTCCCATTCCGAGAAATTAATGTGATATGAAACTTTCTGCAATTAGTGACATGTTTAGATGATTGCTGAAAAGAAAGATGATTTTAATTTTGAGAGAGTGCAAAGATTTACTGATTAGATATTCCATTCTTAGGTACTATCATGCATGTTACATTATTAACATTTCTTTCACCAACTTAACCTAGATTGTTCGTACTTCCCACAAGTCCAACTGAAGTAAAACGAAAAAGCGAACACTGCTGATTTGCCCGGGGGAAAATGTTGGAACCTTCCCATACCCAGGAAGTAACGTTGCATGAAATTTTCTGCGATTACGGACAGGTTACCATGATTGCAGAAAACAAAAAAAGATTTTAGTTTCGAAAGACTGTGTAGAATGAAGGCAGATTTGCAGCTTGTTTTGAGACGCCTTTAAATAAATTCGTAGGAGAGAAAAATCAGACAAACTGAGCATATCCCATATCAGCCACAACAGATGAAAAAATATCGACATCTGAAATCAAGCCTGACAGAGAAGAATTTTATTTTAGGGCGGTTCTGGGAATGCTCACAATTTTCTTACCCTATTAAATAGTAGTTATTGCTTTTTCGTTTCATGCCGTTTCGGATAGAAGGGGATTTTTTTTTATTAATGTACGTCTTTCGCAGTAGCAAAGGGGCGAAAGTGAAATTTCGATAGCAGTAATAAGACAGCTGAGAAAAAAAAATCTTGCTTTCGACGTTTCTGCGATGATATTAAAAATCAGTTACGTCTGGAAGGTTGAAGAAAAGATCAACTTTTAGGAAAAGAAAAATAGATATGTGAAAAGAAAAAAAAATGGAGAGAATCTAAGAATATAGAACTGGAAAATCACGGAATTGAGAAGTACGAAAACATCAATTGCTTGATTAAACACACGTGAACACACACACAGAGGCATGCATACGCACAAACACGCATGCGCACGCGCACGCCGACACTGAGGATTGTCTGAAACAGCCGATAACAATCACTATGGAGCAGTCTAAATAAAAATAGGTTTCTTGCTTGTAGTCTTTTCAAGCTCTTTTTCTCATTTTTTTTTTTTACTGATTTATAGCCTTGCTAAATAAGGTGTCGAACAACCAAAAGTATTTTTGATTAAATCTAAAAATGTCTTTCGAAAGACGAATACTTGAAATGAACTTGAGTGTAAGCGCACAGAGACTCACACACACACACGCACGCACACAGATATATATATATATATATATATATATATATATATGTGTGTGTGTGTGTATATATATATATATATATATATATATATATATATATATATATATATATATATATATATATATATATATATATATATCTGTGTATATATATATATATATATATATATATATATATATATATATATATATATATATATATATATATTATGAAGGATTAGTGGATTTATCTTTTATCCGACATTTTATTACTTCAAACGTTATTAAAGTGGACACTCGTATTTGAAATAGACATCCTATTTTTATTTTATATTTTAAACTGTGTGCTTTACATCTACTGGCCTGCACATTCGATAAATCTTATCAAAGATGTATAAAAAGAAAGGAACGTACACACACACACACACACACACACAGACAAACACGTGCGCGCGCACACACACACACATATATATTTATATATATATATATATATATATATATATATATATATATATATAGAGAGAGAGAGAGAGAGAGAGGGAAAGACAGGACTTATAGAAGTATATTCGACAACAATTTTTCTGAATTGCAAATGTGAGCCGGTATGGTATTGTAAATATTTAGAAATGTTGGACATATCAATCAAATGAAAACTCTAAATTGTTCAATATATATATATATATATATATATATATATAGGGGGGTGTATGTTCGAATCTCACCATGGTTGATTTGTCAGGAAGAAGACTTCCTGATGTTATCGGTCTGGAGTGGGAACGATCCCAGATCAAGTATTATCAGTTGAATCAGCCATAACGTTTTATCGTCAAAACCTTTATTCTTAACAGCTGACCAAAGCTTTTTTGGTTATTAAATTATATTTTTAATCCTTCTAAAACCTTCAAAATCTTTTGTTATTTTTGTTCTTACGTTAGCAGGTGGCGATAGATTAGTCAAGGACACCGGTCAAAAAAATAAAACAAAAAAAAAAAAAAAATTAAATCGTGCCGAGAAGCCAAATATCTTTTTAAGCTAATTTGAGGGCGCTGAATCTGAAAATGACCTTACTTTTTATTATTGGGGGGAGGGGTAGCTTCCGTTTTTGCTGCACAGAAATGCCTCATTTTTGGGGAAAAAAAACATTTTTTCCATTTGATTTTTGTATATATGATACTGACCGATGGCAATATTTCTCAAAATAAAATCGTAGAAACCTCTCATTTCGTATTTAAACCAACAAATATTTGTCTGCTTATTGAGAAATACTATTTTTGCGATAACAATCAAACCCTAAGTCTTTAAAAATAACACGATTGAATATACCAAGACCGACAATATTTTCATCAAATCATTTAATAAACTAACAGCAGAAATAAAACCTTCGTGAACATAAGAACTATGATAAAATATTCTTTCTTGGTTGTCATGTTGAATGTTATTTAAGTCCCTTTTAATACTCCAAGAGTATCATGTACAATGGAATAGGTGCATTCAATGAGGATGTCTTTAGCTGAAGTTTCTTTCCAACTGTGAAAACAAAATGCTCTTAATTTGCTTGGTTTCCTTCCGTAGTGATGGGATAAAAATGATGGGATAAATATATGAATATCAAACAGATGTTCAGGTTTCATTTTTTATGTCACCTTAATTATAAGGTTTACTAAAGTGTATTACTGATAAATTTTATCAGTTAATTAGAATTTTGGCGATAAATTGGAAAAATTCGGTACTTTTATTTTAAAACTTTTGGCTCAAAAACATTTTTTTCTTATAAAAATAGTTTATTTCACGTGGCTGACATATATTGCTCGGCCTACCTTAAAATTGATGGGTTTCTTTGACCTTTATTAATTAAATTTTGCGATCAGCCAAGATCGTAAATTGATCTTTTTTTTTTACAAAAATGAGCAATTTTAGTACAGTAAAAATGGTTGCTAATAATGAAAATGAATCAGCACCGTCAAATTAGCTAAAAAAACGTATTTGTATCTTGGCACCAAAAATCGTGTTGACCAGTCTATTTCTATGTCGGATTTCAATTAATATATATATATGTATATATATATATATATATATATATATATATATATATGTAATGACAAAATGGAAAATCTTACTTGTGACGCGATTTGAAATTCAGAAGTTAATCAATATAAAATTGTTTTGTTAGCAGTGACAACAATTTTGACAAAAAAAATGCTACTCTGATCAAATGGGGAAATAATTCACTACGACATAAATGTCGATAAAGTGGGTTGATCACAAGGTAATCCACAGTAATTTTGCGCTCTGGATCTTACAACATTTCACCATTCATGGTAGATCTAATATCACAGAGTGGAATAGCTACTTAGAAAAGCGATCGGAATCAAAAGAAAATGAATCTAAATGAATTCGGCTAGATAATTAAAAAAAAAAAATCTAAAATTCCCAGCACCTCTCGTTCACGCAGATGTGTAGTCGTACTGACATAACAAATTTAGTCCGATGAAGTTCTGAAGGAGTAAACGCGTCACAACTAAACATTTTCCACTTTTGTCCATATATATATATATATATATATATATATATATATATATATTAATTGGTTTGGTTTGGTTTGGTTTGATTTGGCTTGGTTTGTTTTGTTTTATGTTATATCAACCTCAATGGGTCATTTAATGCCGACAACTTTTTTTTTCCTGGTAATATTTTTATTTTGTCAAAAATCTATTTCTGTTAGTATTTTTACCTAACAAATGTATAGCTGGTAATATTATTTTTTCAAAAACGTATTGCTGGCAATAGATTTTTTTTTCCAAAAACGTATTGCTGATAGTTTTTTTCTTCAAAAACGTATTGCTGGTAATATTTTATAATAGTTTTTACCTCAGCTTTGGGGTTAACTATTTACCCATAGTTGGGACCCTAGCAGGTGTTACCACCCCGGCTCAGGGTGTACCTGGGAACACCAGCAATTAAGAGAGGGTTCCACGCTCTTCAAAACCTCCTGATCAGAGGCCTTGCTGTTGGATGTAGTTTATCGTCTTACCCAGGACGCGGATGTACTTTATCGTCATACCCAGGGCGCATATATTAATTGAAATCCGACAATATATATATATATATATATATATATATATATATATATATATATATATATATATATATATATATAAATGAATATAAATATAAATAAATATATATATATGTATAATTATTTATATATTATATGCGGGTACTTATATATATATATATATATATATATATATATATATATATATATATATATATATATATGTAACTATATTCGTTTCGAAAACTATACTCATTTCGAAAAAACCCCGAATTTTTGATTTGCCAATAATCAAATCAATCATGAAGGAAAAAAAGGTTTGAAAAAAAAAGCGCTATAAACATGAACTTCTGTCGACAAAAAAATCGCACAGATGCAGGTCTGAAGCCCAAAGAAAAAAACCCGATACGAGTAAACAACTAACTAACAACAAAAGAGCTCAATATAACCGTAGAGCAGACCTAGTCAAACCTAGTGAGCCAGACAAACCTACCTAGGTTTCACCTAAACGGATCATCAGGGAATATGTATATATATATATATATATATATATATATATAACTATTTATTTAAAAATGTGATTTAGGCTCTACTTTTGTATCGAGCACTGTTTTTTTAAAATAATAAAAAAATACTAAAGAACTTTGGATTATTTACATAACAAGTTCTTTTCCTATTTTCTATATATTTTCACACACACACACACACACACACACATATATATATATATATATATATATATATATATATATATATATATAAAACAAATATGAATAAAAACAGACCACTTTAAGGTTCCATGTAATAAATTATTTCACCACAGCCCTTTTTAAGGACTGTGGATCATCAGACTTTTACATATGCTTAATAAGGCCCGTCAAAAATGTGTAAATTTCTTTTCATTTTTCATTTCAACCTTTGGAAGTAAAGTCTGATGATCCAGAGCCCTTTAAAAGGGCTGTGGTGAAATAACTTATTACATGGAACCTTAAAGTGGTCTGTTTTTATTCAAATTTATTTGCTCTGAATTTACATTGAGCTCTCTGGATATCATCCTCCTTGGGTCTACCAACGGCTTACCTAGTTTTGCATAAACTATATATAAACACACACACACACACACACACACACACACACACACACATATATATATATATATATATATATATATATATATATATATATATATATATATAAATTTAAATTCTTTTTTCTTTTTTTTCCCGTCACTTTTGTAATCAAATATCCCACATTGTTTTAATAAGTCTTTCAAAATAGTGAAACGTTTTAAGAACTTGGACGCATAATTACGGTTGATGACCGAACGATTGAAGCACTTTCTAAATATTTTTGTCCTAGTGAATTCTTTTCAATTTAATTAGTGTGATATTTTTTTTATATCAAAATCGTGCTCAGTGAGTAACTAATTCGTTTCATGTGTTGTTTTGTAAAGTAACCGTTTTGTGTTCATATAATCTGTTATTTAAACTGTTTGAGGTTTCTTCAATGTTTAATTTCTGCCAATCATTACAGGTAACAGACTAAACTCCTCGTCCAAGTTTTAGCATATTGTCTTGTTTGGTATTGAGTAAGTCTTTTATTGTTTTCGACGTAGTTGTCAAAAAGTTCATGATGTGTTTTAGATAAATTCTTTTCAATTGTAGTTGTGACAGAATTATTGGATAGAGTTAAAAAAAAGAAAAAGAAAACTATTCACGTTAATCGGATTGCCGAATTTCAATTCCCGTTGGGTTAGTTATATTCCTTTATGCGCAAATACCCTTGGGAAAGGCATGAATCCATTTTCCTCCACCAGCTATGAGTTAACATTATATAACTAGATCTTTATTATCTAAAAATAAATTGATAAGCCGTAGAATATGAATCAGTGAAAATAATTAGTTTACTGTACATAAAACATAGCAAATATTATTTCATCAAGTCGAAGCTTTCATATGGATACCAAGCATCGCGCTAAAATCGTCCAGAAATATAAAAACTGTCAGCTTTATACGACCATATTTTCAAGTAAAAATGCTTAACATAAGGAAGAGACATTTGAGGTTCCTGGGGCACATGAAAAATTTGATACTCATGGGGCGGACAGAGGACAAAATAGTATTATTGAGTATTAGTTTTCTTTCAAATTGAAAGAAACCAATTACAAAGATTATTCCCGAAACAACTTGACACAAAAATATTTTTGTTTGTCTTTCTTTAGAATGCAACCGAATAAATTGCGTCAGTATAATAAAAAATAGAATGTACCTCCATGTGAGAATGTGTGTCACGTATTTACGTTTTTTATGTATGCGTGTAATTTTATAGTTGCAGCAATAGCATGCAGTGAATGATAACTCCATTAATACTACTGCTAAAATCTGTGTTGACAATAACTCGGTGTGTATGTTTTTTGTTTCTTAGCTCAACATCGCTAGTCCTTCTTTGTAATATAGTATTCTCAAATATGTGCTTCGTCCAACGCAAGGAAAGTTGGCTCCCTGTGCCGCGCCAGGAAATTTTCTTCCCGGAATCGATCCTTCAGATCTACAAATCAACAATTCGCGCTTGCATGGAGTTTTGCTTCCATATATGGTCTGGAGTCCCTTCTGTTTGCCTCGGGGTTCTTGATAAGATCCAGAGGCGGATATGCAATATAATTGGCCCTGTTCTGGCATCTCGTCTACATTTGCTCTCTCACAGACGCGCCGTCGCCGCTCTCTGTCTTTTTTAAAAATACTTTATGGCAATTGCTCCGAGGAGCTGCATACGCTTGTTCCCTGACTTCATGAATTCAAGCGCCCTACGAGGCTGACATCCCGCTCTCACCCTTTCACTGTCGAAACTATTAAATGTAGCCGTCTCTTCTACTCCAATAGCTTCATGTCTCGCAACTCTAACCTGTGGAACACCCTTTCCCAATTACTGTTTCCCTGAGAGCTATATTCTCCAACTATTCAAAGGTAATGTCACTCGACATCTCCAGTTGCCTTGATCTATCCACTATCTTTCTCCTCATCCTTTCCTCTATCACTCCTATATGATCTTAAGTGGCTTCACGCCTTGCTTGGGGTGAAACGCTTAAAAAAATAAAGTATGCGAAAATGTCAGTAATTAATTAAGGTTTGAAAATATCAGCTTGTATAACAACGAACGAACAATCAACACTGGTCAAAGGTTTAAGGAAAAAAAATCTATCTTAGTGAACTAATATGAGCGCTTTTATCACCGATTAAGACTAAATTTTATTATATAAGTTTATTGATTAATAAATATTTTCCCATTATTTAAATACTTCTTTTAAAGAGGGAAAATATTGTTGATTATTTTCTGAAGTGAGCTTTCAAATTTTCTTAGCAGACGATAAACATCGTTGCTTGAAAATTCAAAGACGATAGCGCGTTTCATATAACGTCGCTGATTGGTTAATGTATATGACTGTGAAAATTTAAAATCGGTGCTTACAAAATGCACAAAAATCAGTCGAATTATGCGTGAACCAGTGACAGTATTTAGAACGAATGCATTTCCTGGATTTCATTAACATATATACATATACTTAAAGGTGACATTTCAACGTTTCTTTATGCACAATTCAAGTGCGTATTTCGAATTTGAAATGTTAACAGTAGTAGACAGATTTGCCTATCGTCCGATTCACAGACCTTCCCCGACTTTTGAACAAGAAGTTTATCCTTTGTTTCCTGTTTAGGATTAGTTTTTCGCTTTCTTTTCCTAAAGTTTTCTCATTTTCTTTCATCCCAGTAACCATTTTTCGCCTTAGTGGTATTATCACCTTGCTTGGGGTGAAATTATTAAAAAAAAAAACAAAAGAAAAAACAAACCTATAACACATACAATTTGGAAAATGTCCCGAAACGTTTCCCACCGCCGTAACGTGACTTTCCTCTGCCTTTTCTATAAATACTTCATGGGTTAGTGTTCCGATAGATTTTCATATATATTCATTCGGGTTTCATTTTTAAATGCTGTTATTATTATCCCTCCTCTCCACAAACAAATTGTACACATGGGAACTGATTAGGACTTCATAAAGACTTTGAGGTATTATGGTGGCTGTAGTAAGAATGGTAAATAAGAATGTCTTGTTTTGGTGTAAAGAATACTGTGGTATGTTTGGACCAATAATCGTGGCTCGCTAAGTTTAAGATAAGACAGCATTTTCCTTTGACATGACGTTGAAAGATTATGTTGAATCAATTGCTAGGTCTGCAATCTTTGTAGTGAGTAAAATGGTTTTGTCTATATGATAAAATTATAATAAACTAGCAGTAGAGCCCGGCGTTGCCCGGGGATATAACATTAAGAGATAGATCAAGTATCCACCATCATAAAGACTGAAAAATAAAATTGACAAAGATTATTGTTTAAGGTTGACGGACACGCATGTCTTAATTAATTTTTTTTTTTTTTTTTTGCGAATTGGTCAAACCCAAACTCAAACAAAAACATTGTTTTCAATCGTTATGAGTCTACTGGTTGAACAGAATTTTATTATAAACAATTGTCTTGTAAATGGAATTTTTAAAGCATTCTGAATGTAAAAATAAAGAAAAAAGTGTGCAAGACAATAAGAAACACTACATGCCAAAAAAGTGAAGTTTTGTTGAAATCGGTTGAAAAATGGAGGTAACCTTTCTGTAATCTTTTAGTTTTACAATTTATGATTTTTACTTATTGAATACAGTAAAAAATTGCATATTTTGCTTGTGGTGATTCATAATTAGAATTCTGATTTGAATATATTTTCCACTCATTGTTTCTAATACAAAAAATATTAACTTTATTTGGGTTTATTAATTATGATCTAACAAATCTTATTCATTTAGTAGCCTTTCTGTAATAATAATCTTTTACAATTTATGATTTTTACTTATTGAATACAGTAAAAAAATTGGGCACCATGTGTATTTAAAGTAGTTTCCCGTTCCGGTTATTATTTTTAGTTAGGACTTGCGTATGTTTAGATTTCATTATCTTTCCCTAAAGATAAATAATTTATTCCGATGTTTGTATTCGTACAATCAGTAGAGATCGTTAGATTATTGTTTAAGGTTGACGGACACGCATGTCTTAATTAGTTTTTTTTTTTTTTTACGAATTGGTCAAACCCAAACTCAAACAAAAACATTGTTTTTTAAATCGTTATGAGTCTCTACCGATAGAATAGAATTTTATTATAAATAATTGTCTTGTAAATGGAATTTTTAAAGCATTCTGAATGTAAAAATAAAGAAAAAAAGTGTGCAAGAGAATAAGAAAGACTACCTGCCAAAAAAAAAAGTGAAGTTTTGTTTTATCGGCTGAAAAATATAGGAAATCAGCTCCCATATTTAAAGGAACCCACACACACACAAACAACCCGATGTGAGTTGTCCCTCTTCCATTTTCACAATGTCTCTTGATCGTGTTTTCAAATTGATTTTGTGCAAAAACAATTATATTTTTCCCATTTTTGGCGCTGTTAGAACCACCACAGAGTAATTTTATGTAGTCCTGTGAAGTTTTGTTGAAATCGGTTGAAAAATGTAGGAAATCCGATCCAATATATAAACGTTACAGACACACACACACACACAACCTGCGTTTTATAAGTAAGATTAATAAATATATGTGTGTGTGTGTGATTGTGTGTGTGTGTGTTTGTGTGTGTTTATATGTATATAACATTCTCCTTTTGAATGTGTGGGAGTAGGGGAGAATGTTGGTGAAGGGAAGAGAGTGAGATATTTTATGTCCTAATTTATAGCGTTAATCGTTATATGCTATTTCTTGAGTAATTCTCCCAACCGTGTTAAAGAAAGACAATTCTTCTTCTTCCCCTTCTTCTTCTTCTTCTGACTCCTCCTTATTCCTCTCCTCTTCCTCATTCTTCTCCTCCCTTCCTTCTTTTAATTCCACTCTTCCTTCACCTCTCATCCTCTCCTTTCCTCCTCCTCTTCCCCTCCTCCTCTCCATTCTTCTTCCTCTCCTCCACCATATCCTCTCCTCCTTTTTCTCTTCCTCTTCTTTAACTCCCCCTCTTTTCTTTCTCTTCCTCCCCTTTCTTATTCCTTCCCCTCCTCCTCTTCCTCATTTTCGTTTCCTCCTACTCTTCTACTTCTTTCTTTTTTCTTTCTTTCTTCTCACTTTTTCTTCCTCCACTTTCTCCTGCTTCTTTCCTTGTCCTCCTCCTTTTTCTACAACTTCTTGTTGTTCTCTTCCCCCCTCTTGCTTATTCTTCTTTTATCTTCCTCCCCACTCCTCCCACCTGTTCTACTTCTTCTTCTTCTTCTCCTCCTCCCCCTCCTGCCTTTGCCGTTAACCCTGATTCCTATATTGTTGATGAATCTGCAATTTTCTGCCTCCCAAACGTGCCGTGCAACTTCGTGTCTGGTTTGTTTGTTTGGCCCAGAAAAACAGTCACCGATTTTTTTCCATGGCGAATACTGCTTACGATTGTGTTTGGAATCATTCAACGTTAGTGGTGACGACAGTGAAGATGCAATCAAACTTCGACGAGGTGTTGCGTGAGCATGCGCACACACGCCGAGACGCCTACACGGAGGCGATTGCTGCAGACAGATCAATAGGTAGGCAGATCAGCAGCTGCACAAAGTCGATAGACAAAGGCATATTTCCATGCCGTGTAGGTAAAGTAAATGTTGCAAGTACATGCATGTATTGGCTGCTGAGTGTTAGGAACGCTATATTGCACGAGTTGGTTCCTGCGGGACTCGGCTTTCTTCATTCTGCCATCAACCACTCACTATAAAATACTGACGATAAACTCACAGTAAACCATTCAAAGAACACGTAAACATATATGAAGAAACTGCGATATATAGATAGATAGAGGATGAATAATCTGTGATAGATTAGATAATAAATTGACTTAGATAGACAGATAGGTAAATAGATATGAACATAGGAAGATAATGAAAAGACAGTGATAGATGGATAATGAATTGACTGGGATAGATAGATAGATAGATAGATAGATAGATAGATAGATAGATAGGCAAGGAAAAAACTGTGGCAGAAAATGAATAAACTTTGATAGATTATTCAATAGACTTTGATAGATAGATAGATAGATAGATATGAACATATATATATATAGATAGATAGATAGATAAATAGATAGATAGATAGATAGATAGAGAGAGAGAGAGAGAGAGAGATATGAACAGATTGCGATATATAAATAGATAATGAACAGAATTTGATTGATAATGTGATACATATATATATATATATATATATATATATATTAGGTTAGTGCAAAAATAATGACGTAATAATGTCGTTTTGTGACGTATTTTTTAACGTCAAAAAACGACATTATTACGTCATTATTTTTGCACCAACCTATATATATATATATATATATATATATATAGATAGATAGATAGATAGATAGATAGATATGAACATAGATTTATAGATAATGAAAAGACTGTGACAGATAATGAATAAAATGTGATAGATTAGCTAATAGACTTAGATAGATAGATAGATAGATAGATAGATAGATAGATAGATAGATAGGAGTTGAATGTTGTAGAGAGATCGATACATAGATAATTACATAGAAAGAAAAAAGAGAAATGAGTAGACCACTGTAGTCAGATTGAAGAGAAAGACAAAGAGGTTTTTTTCTCTCCAGTGGCCATCTTGCACATTTCCAAATCTACTATTCTCGCCAGTGCCCATCTTGCACATTTACAAATCTACCATTCTCGCCAGTGCCCATCTTGCACATTTACAAATCTCCCATTCGTCCGTGCATTGAACACTGTTGCCATATGTGGTCTGGTGCTCATCTCGGGGTTCTTGATAAAATCCAAATGATCTAAAATGTAAACGATTCAGTCTTAGCATCTCGACTTCACTCACCAACGTGACGTTGCTTCCCTCTGCCGTTTCTAGAAATATTTTCATGGCTACTGCTCTGACGAGATTTTTCCAGGGTGCCCGGCTAAGTGAGTTTAAGTGTGCTACTAGATTGGCATCTAAGTCCCGCCCTTTTACTGTTAAATTAGGTTAATGTAACCGCCATTTCTACTCTAACAGTTTCTTTCTTTGCACTTCCCAACTGGGAAATTCCCTTCCGTTTCCTTGCTGCCTCGATAACTACAATCTTCAAAAATTTAAATGTAATGTCAGTCGCCATCTTCTATCTCCGTGAACTCCGTTCAGCTTTTATCCTTTCCTCGGTCCCAACTATCGCCAGTCTTTTCTCTCACCTTCACACGCCGTAAGCTCCTGCGTACTGGTGGAATTCACGCCTTGCTTATGGGGAAATTAAAAAAAAAATTAACTTTTTAATTGGTGCTTTGCAAATATTATCCCGTTTATCGCCAAAGAACTTTAATTGACTGTAAGAGATAATGAATAGACTGAGATAGATAGATAGATAGATAGATAGATAGATAGATAGATAGATATGAACATAGATCGATAGATAGGTAATGAAAAGACTGTGGCAGATAATAAATAAATTCTGATAGATTAGTTAATAGACTTTGATTGATAGATATAGAGATGGATAGATAGATAGATAATGAAAATGCTATGATAGATGTGAACACACATATGCATATATATATATATATAGTAAGGAAATATACGCACGCATATATACACGCATGCTGACAGGAACACGCCAAAATAGAAACAGATCCAAGAGCACATAGAGGTCACTAAAACATTAAAAGATTAAATGCCGATAACTACTCGCTGGACAAACCTTAATTGTTTTATGACCCTTCACGCAGAACTCTACATTGACAATTCTAGAAAGAAAATTCGGATTGCCAACACACAAACAGAATGTCTCATATCAAGAATATTCCACATTGAACATGAAGAAAAATTAATTATTTTAATAATATGTAAAAATCTCCACTTTCACCTGAAGACGGTTGCGAGACCAGACCAGAAACACGTGTCGTGAAATTATGTAAAACAAAGTATAATATTTTTTCTCAATAAATCCACATTACAACCAAAAACGTTTGCGGCACCCTCTTCTTTTTTAATATACATACTTTTCTCTCGTTGGAACCACTACAACATATTTCCTTTATATATATATATATATATATATATATATATATTATAAATTAATTGATTTAAAATATGGTTATTTTCGCTACACAGTTCCAACCATGTTTCAAAAATAGAAGCTAAAACCCCTAATTTTATTTTTGCAAATAAATTAAAAGCATTAGTTCCATTTCATCTTCAAGCGAATTTTGGAGTAACTTTTTAAAATTTACCGGGTTTTAAATACACAGCTAAAATCACGTTTCCATGGTTACAGAATATTCTACTCAAATTGAACAAGGGGTGTCTAGATTTTCCTTATGACAGTATCATTGTATCAGTTATTAGCTACATTTTGGTAAGGGGTGAGATGTATTTTACACTGAAACCTGACGTCAGTTGAATGGATGTCGTCTGAATTTAAAAAAAAAAAAAAAAAAAAAAAAAATTGTTAACGGTAAAAATTTTCAACGTCATCTTTTAAAATTAAAGATTTTTTTACAATACTTTTTATTTAACTACGATTTGAAATATTTTCCTTTTAATTTTTATTTTACTATATTCTTTTTAAGAACAGTTAAATGTATTAGAATCCATTATATTATGTAGGATTATTTTAACATTAAGTTTAAGTATGTATATGAGGTTACATTTTTTTTTTTTTTTTTTTTTGTATATGACTATGACAGCAGAAATGGTTACTTAATTTCACTGATTCAGTAAACTTTTCTTTTATATATAAACCTATTATTATAAATTATTAT
>CAHIKZ030003380.1:162500-167500 GCA_903632075.3 Acanthosepion pharaonis | reverse complement strand
ATTTCAGTTAGGGAATATATGCATTTCAGTTACCTAACTAAAATCAAATAAACACAAAAAGACATAGAAAAAGTTTATAAATATACAGACCATGTTTTAGTGCCACTGGCATTAAAATGTTTCACTGCACTCTGCATCAATGCGCAGCAAAAGTAGGAAGAATGCAAGTCGATGAAATCAAGGACGACATTAATGTTCTAACACATCGTTTCAAACTGCGTGGAAAGAAACCGGAAAAGAGATTTTGAATTCTGCGTTGCTTATATGCGGACACGTCACGTGACTACACCCACTGTCACGTGACTACAAATCTATGAGACGGTCACCTCCCAATTTTCCTGCTTTTATTTATTTTTTTTATCTTATCTTATGTGCCTTTGTTGAATATCTAATAATGTAATGGGTTTTTTAATTTATTGAATACACTTGTCTGAGGAGACTCTCCGTTTAACTGCTAAACAGTATATTTGCTTATTTTCGTCTACAGAACTGAATATTCGAGAAATCTTATTAAAGAAAAAAAAATATATACGCTCGCTGGTGGGATTCGAACCTGTATCCCCCACTGGAGAAGTAGATCAATCGTTAGATGAGACGAGCTTATACAAACTCAGCCACGAATAACTTTTGCCGTTCAAGTAAAGTTGATTAATACCTTCGAGTGAAATCATTCTCATCATGGCTGGAAAGTTGACTGGAAAGCATTGACACAGAAAGGATTTTCACAAGCGAGAAGTGCGAGAGAAGAAACTGTTAGCATAGAACTTACGTCTACATCTAGCCGGCTCAAAACGATGATACCTACTTGGCAATATATTCAGTCAGTCAGTAAAATGCTATTCGCGATACACGTTTGGGTGATCATGTCTTTTTCGATTCATGACTGACAAGGCAGAAGATTTTCCCGCGACATGTTTGAAGAAGAATATGCATAGATAAAAGGAATCGATGCCAAACCCGCCTTTACAAATTTAAATACATTTTATTATTGAGTATTAGTTTTCTTTCAAACTGAAAGAAATTAATTACAAAAATTATTTGCGAAACAACTTCACACAAGGATATGACAGAAAATAGAATGTGTTTCCATATGAGAATGACTGTCTCACGTATTTTCGTAGTTTTATGCATGTGTGTGATTTCGTAGCAGTTGGTAACCGGCAGGCAAGGGAGCTATGTTAATGCTACTACTTACATTTGCAAATAAATTCAGTCCATATGTTTGTTGTTTTTCTTAACTCAATATCACTAAGCCTTTTTTGTAATATGCTATAGTCGAATAAATATATGAAAATTTGAGTAATTATGGTTTGAAAATTTCAGCTTTTATAACGAACAAACGACACTGGTCAAAGGTTAAATCAAAAACTAATTATGCTAACTAATACGAGCGCTTTTATAAGCAAGAATTCGGCTCTGAATGAACTAAAAGTTAGATTTTATTAAATTCTTAAGTTTATTGGTTAGTAAATATTTTTCCCAATTTTTAAATATCTAACATTAGGATGGAAAATATTGTTGATCATTTTCTAGAGTAAGCCTTCAAAATCGCGTAGCAGACGAAAATATTGTTATGTGAAAATTTCAAGTATCTCCACGTGCTTACAATTAACGTCTCTGATTGGTTAATATACGCGAATGTGGAAGTTCAAATTGGAGCCGAAAAATGACACAGAAATGAGTTAATTTTGAGTTTAATTAATATAAGTTAAATCTATTGCATTTTTATACAACTCTGTTCCAAATGCTATCGTTTTTATACAACTCGATTCCATATGCGATCGTTTTTATACAACTCTGTTCCACATGCCATCGTTTTTATACAACTCGATTCTATATGCGATCGTTTTTATACAACTCTGTTCCACATGCCATCGTTTTTATACAACTCGATTCCATATGCGATCGTTTTTATACAACTCTGTTCCACAGGCTATCGTTTTTATACAACACGATTCCATATGCTATCCTTTTTATACAACTCGATTCCACATGCGATCGTTTTTATACAACTCTGTTCCACATGCCATCGTTTTTATACAACTCGATTCCACATGCGATCGTTTTTATACAACTCTGTTCCACATGCTAGGTTTTTATACGAATCGATTCCATATTCTATGGTTTTTATACAACTCTGTTCCACATGCGATCGTCTTTATACAACTCGATTCCATATGCTATCCTTTTTATACAACTCTGTCCCACATGCTTTTGTTTTTATACAACTTTGTTCCACATGCTTTCGTTTTTTATACAACTCGATTCCACATGCTACCGTTTTTATACAACACTGTCCCACATGCTACCGTTTTTATACAACACTGTTCCACATGCTATCGTTTTTATACACCTCTGTTCCACATGCTATCGTTTTTATACAACTCGGTTCCACATGTCATCGTTTTTATACAACTCGGTTCCACATGTCATCGTTTTTATACAACTCGGTTCCACATGTCATCGTTTTTATACAACGCGGTTCCATATGCTATCGTTTTTATACAACTCGGTTCCACATGCCATCGTTTTTATACAACGCAGTTCCACATGCCATCGTTTTTATACAACGCGGTTCCATATGCTATCGTTTTTATACAACGCGGTTCCACATGCCATCGATTTTATACAACGCGGTTCCACATGCCATCGTTTTTATACAACGCGGTTCCATATGCTATCGTTTTTATACAACGCGGTTCCACATGCCATCGATTTTATACAACGCGGTTCCACATGCCATCGTTTTTATACAACGCGGTTCCATATGCTATCGTTTTTATACAACGCGGTTCCACATGCCATCGATTTTATACAACGCGGTTCCACATGCCATCGTTTTTATACAACGCGGTTCCATATGCTATCGTTTTTATACAACGCGGTTCCATATGCTATCGTTTTTATACAACGCGGTTCCATATGCTGTCGTTTCTTTCTGTGCTGTAGGAGCCATTCTCTCCTATTATTCAATCCATATCCAAAGGGGGAAGAAGAGATGAATTCACAAATTTATGCGTGCGTAAGTAAATGTATCGACCCCGCCTAGAATCTCGTAATGCGCCTAAAAAATCTACGTTCCAAGTAGGAATGGACGTCAGTCTCTTGTCAGCAGTGTAGACAATCTTTTTAAGGTGAGCGAACCTTCTTTTGTGAATGGGGTCTATCCAGAAAATTTCTGGAGTGCAAAGCTTTATATATTGTCAATGCTAGAAAGAGCAACAACATTTAATGGAATTGAGAAGTCTGATTTCCGGAAAAGCTGGCTTTAGAAAAAGATTTTATACATTTCGACTGACTTTAACGTAAAGTGTTCGGTCAATGATTGCCAAATTATTTTTTAAAGGAAACGGCTATATTTTTCCTTCTCATTATTATTGGCAATGATTTTATTGGCAAAATGAACTGGAAATGATTTTACTAGAAAAATGCATTGGAAATGGTTTTACCATTTAAATATGTTGATTTTACTATGAAAAAGCATTGGACATGTTTGTTTTTGTTTTTATTTTAAGAATGCATTTCAAATGATTTTTACTATAAAAATGCATTGCAAATGATTTTGCTTTGAAAATGCATTGGAAATGATTGTACTATAAAAATACATTGGAAATGATTTTACTATAATTGGCATTAATTTTACTATAAAATGAATTACATGTGATTTTCCTTTTAAAAATGCGTTGACAATGATTTTACTATAAAAATTACATTGGAAATGAGTTTACAATGAAAATGGATTGCAAATAATCTTACTATAAAAATGCAATGGAAATGATTTTACAATAAAAATGTATTGCAAATGGTTTTCAATAGAAGGCATCGGAAATAATTTTACTACGAAAATGCATTGGAAATGATGTTACAATAAAAAAAAAACCCATTGGAAATGATTTTACTATAAAATGCATTGCAACTTATTTTACAATAAGAATGTATTGGAAATGATTTTACTATAAAATGCATTGCAACTTATTTTGCTATAAAAATATATTAGAAATGATTTTACAGTTAAATTCATTGAAAATCTTTTTACAATAAAAAGCATTCCATTTAAGTCTAATTTTCTGGAAAAAAAACTTGCTTTTATTAAATGATTTCATGATTCTCAACATTAATGCCGAAGCTTTTCTGTGCAGAAACGACTAATTTTGCCATTACCATATTATTTGTGTTCAGTCGCCATCAGCCATCACAGAAAGAATTTTCTCATGTTCAAACTATGTTTTAATTATTAATAAATACCTATTAATATTCATAGATTCTCCCAGCAACTTGCCTTCGGCTGCCTGATGTTGGGTTTTGAAAACGCCAAGAAACTAACAGGAATAAGAAAACTCTGTCCAGTACGGCGTCATTTTATCCGGTTTGCGTTCTTACAAAATGCCATGTCTACACTGATAAGTCAATTGCACGCATGACTGAGTTTGAAGATCATTAATTCTGAGTCAAGTTGTTACAAGATATGAAATGGCGAGCGTTCGTCCCGACCGGAAGATATGCTTTGCTCTCTACGATAGAGAACGATGTAAAGAAATACTAAATCACACATGCACACACACACACACACACACACACACACACACACACACACACACACATATATATATATATATATATATATATAATTGTGTATTTCGGAAGCAATCCTTCTATTATATAAGGTTTGTTAAAAACGACCGACAAGGTGTTGTGGTTAAGTTTTTTTATATAATTTTTCATGTGTATTTATTTTTTCAGAACATAAATAATGTAAAAATTGTCCAAATGTTTTATATATTCAAGCGCTTTCAGTTATACATTTCGCCCAAACACGGTCAGCACATTGTGGCCATGTTCATAGTTGATATTACTGAGTGTTTGATTTTTTTTTTATTAATAATGTTTCCATTATTTTTAGCCTTTTTTTTTTACATGAGGATGATGCTATTATATTTGTATTGTCAACGAGTATCTTACAGATAGAGTTTGGTAGATCTCCATGAGTATTTAAAAAAAAA
>CAHIKZ030003380.1:112500-160000 GCA_903632075.3 Acanthosepion pharaonis | reverse complement strand
TATTTTGTAATGTCTACAGCGAACGCCCTGAATTTTGCCACGTCCCCGACAGTAGCCTTCAAAAACCTACCCTTGCAGGTTCTTGAGCGATCTTTAAAATTCTCCTGAAAGACTCTTCATCGCGGCACACCCGTTTTCTTTTTTATTTATTTATTTTTTTTACCTTCCCGGCATTCTCCAAGTATTTTTTTTCTTTTACCTTCCCAGCATTCCCTCTCTCGCTTTTTATTTTATTTTTTTACCTCCCAACAGCACAACGTTCCAAATACTCCCGTTACAATCAGCAATTTGTTAGGTTTGATAAGAAACACGTCGACTCCGACTGTCGGCAGGTAAAATGATCTGATAAGAAATAACACTGTCGCTTGGTTGGCAGTATTTCAAGCCCAAGTTATATTTGCCGGGGTTTTCTTAATTTAAACACGAAGGAGAAAAACCAGGACCGAGAGGAAGTGTCCCCTTGGCTTACCTAACTGGTGGTGATGCCTTCCGTCTAGTAGAGCTTTGAATATTTTGACTATATATTATGTGATTTGTTTTAAGCCAACAGGCCTATCATAAACATTACATTCTCCTGTATGACATTCCCATATCTATGAGAAAGGAGGAGTTTAGATTTTTAATCATTAGCGCTCTGGCAGGATCTAGAAATTTATTACTCTCTTAACAGGACTTGCGGTAGATCTTTATGAAATTGAACAGGAAGCAACATAAAAAAATCTAACATTTCGACATCGTTTTTTGTTTTTTTTACTTCCTTCTAACCAGTGATATATACAAAAGGATGCTGAATATTGCTACCTAGACTTTAGGAATTTAAGCGCAGTACTAAATTGTCAGTTAGGTCTTATTTTACAATTAAAATGTCTCGATGTAACCTAAGTTCTTTGCTGACAGTTCCCTCTCTCACATTTATTATTTGTGGAACTCTCTTCCGGCCTCTTGAATTCCGGTCAAATTTGACCTTCTAAGAAGTAGAAAAGCTATAAGCGTTTCGACGAACGTTTGATGCTTTCGGCTTCTTCAGATCAGAATGAAAGGCAACACTGTGTGTAAGGGAAATGAGTTGCCCTCTCTGGGGATAAGATGAAGTTATAAATCAAAATTACCTTATCTGGCCCAACGACAAGAAGCGATTTAGTGTCTGTTTGATTGTTAAAATATATATTGACCTTATTGTTGTGGATTCCTGGATGAAAAAATTCGGTCTCAAAATGAATGACGATATTCAGTCACACCCCCCCCACGAGGGTGTCATGTGGCACAAGGCCTTTTTAACGTGGGCATTCCGAGCCCGTGGGCTCGGCCAAAAATATGCCCATTGAACCCGTATAAACGGGTTCAGGGCCGGTCTACCTCCCCGAAGGAGACTCCGTCCTTCGGCGTAGCCTCCTTCGGGTTCCTCCCGTCCGTAGGAAGAGAGTACAACCGAACAATCGAACAAATGAATGACAAACGCAGGAATGAAATATAGCAAATAAATGTATTGACGTAATAATACAATTGGTAATACGGTTAGTAGATCCAGAAATGCGGTTAGTAGCAATAATAATATATATACAGCCTGGGAAATTTAGTATCGAAGTATGACTTCCTTCTGATTCTACGTGCTCGCAACTGTGACTCCTACAATGCAGTTACCTCACACTCTCACTCTCTCAATGTATCAATTTAGGGTATTCACAGGCAGCAGTACAAGTACACACTGGACGAGTCCGCTTGTATGAAAAAGGGCTGGACCCCTTAACACTTATATATAATAAATGCGAATGTCAGTGTGTCAGCCTTTTTCATCTTTACTCCTAGAGGGCTTAAACTAACGTATCATACCATTTTGAAATCAGGCCGACACCTTGAGCAAATTAAAAACATTCTTAGCCGGATCCGAACACGCAGTTTTGAAATTTTAGATTCCCAACTTTTCATTACTACCATTGTTTTCGGCGATTTTTTAACGTTTTTCGCGACGACATTTTTTGTATGATACCAATGTTTATCAGTTGGAAATAAATTTGGGAATAATCGAAATTAATTGCGAATGTCACCGATGAAATAAAAATAATATATGATTGGCCTATATATATATATATATATATATATATATATATATATATATATATATATATAGTTAGTTACGAAAAACTGGTAATCCGTATGGGTAGTCCCAAGTACGATGACATCACGACGACGTTCCCCCCTCCCATAATAACACCAATACACGCAATCTACATAAACCCAAAATTTAAAAAAAATTAATCAGTTTTTCTGACGATCGCAAAAGCGTGAAACCCAGGGTCACAAACTCACATCAATCCAACCAAATATGTTAGCTCTATCTCTGATATTGAGCGCTTTCTAATAAGTACCGCGCATATAATATATAAATAATTATATATATATATTTATTTATATTTATATACATACACTTTTCACATATATATATGTATATATATATATATACAAACACACATATATATATATTATGAAATGGACAAAGTCTAACAATTATTTTAAGACATTTTTATGTTTATACATTCTTTTTATAGATACAAATATTAATAGTAAATACTCTGTTTATAATAAACATTATTAAACAACATTTACCGGCCTGAATGCCTGAAGTTTAAAGGCAATAAATTCGACCTTGCTAATCGAACGATTCTCTGTGGCTCGATCGGTTAAGTGCACGTCAGACTAAATGATGGTTTCGTATAGGGTACAGGTTCGAATCCTGTCGGAGAGCGATTATTTTCTATGAAAATTTATTGGACATTCAGTCAGGTAAATGTTGTTTATCATAAACATTTACTTAAATATTTGTATCTATAAAAAGAATGTATAAACATAAAAATGTCTTTAAAATAATTGTCGGACTTTGTCCATTTCATTATATAAATATATATATATATGTATATATAAGCGGTCAATCTGAAAAATCACAGGTCTGTCTGTGTTGTGCAAACTATGGCCGAAAGTGGGATTTGCGGATTGTGTTATCGTCTAGCATGATATCTTGTAAGTATATAACTGTAATTTTAGATTTCGGCAACCATTGCATGATTTTTCACATGCGAGTCTTGTGGCAGGACAAATCGTTGTTGCTTCACTACAACAATGCACCTGCTTACAGCGTGCTGACCGTCCGGCAGTTCCTGGCCGAGAAGAATTTCGCAGTACTGAATAGACCACCCTATTTAACTAACCATGCTCCGTGTGATATTTTTTCTTTTCCCCAAGCTCAAGTGGATCCTGAAATGGACCCATTTTGAAGAAGTGCAGGCCATCAAGACGGCCGCAACCCCAGAGCTGAGGGTCATACAAGAAGAATCTTTCCAGCGATGCCATAGGAGTGTGGCAGTGTAGGATGAAAAAGTGAATTAGACTCGAGGGGTGCGGGATTACTTTGAAGAGGAAAGCATGTAGTTTGTTGATTGAAATTAAAACAAATTATTTGTGACACCGGTCTCCTTACTTTTCAGACAGACCTCGTGGATATATATATATATATATATATATATATATATATATATATATATATATATATATAATTATTTATTTAAAAATATGAGTCCAACTCGCGACATAAGAGGTCTCATGTTTCAAAACAAGAGCCGAAAAAACTTCAATATAATTATTTGTATTAAATTGTGCTAAAGAAAGCTCTGTTCCATCTTCAAGCGAAATTTTTTTTGGAATAACTTATTTCAGAGATTTACGTGTTTTAATAATTGAAATCAAAATTTCCATGGTAACAGCTAGGGCGAATTGTTTAAATTGGGTAGGCGTGTGTTGGGTGTTAATAATACGTATCAATATAGAGTTACTTTCATAGATGTCAAGTCAGGGAAAGGTGGGGGTGTCTAAATTTGAAACGGAAGATGTATTAACTCTAGTCTGTCTTACGTGTCTACGGGGATTTATTTATTTTTTTAATTTAATTTCTTTATGAAAGGGATTTGTGCATACAAAAACTGCCGTAACTTTTGTTTTTTGACGACTTCATAAAGGGTTTTCTTTTTGTAGGGTATTTAAACTATTTATTTTGGCTATGGATTATAAAAGTTATTATATTGTATGCTTGTTTTTAGCTAATCATTCAAACCATAGATTTGATGATGACGACAGAAAACCGTTAACTCATGTCTATTGTTTAATAGATTATTATTATTTAGAAACTTAATAATATGCAGCATCTCATGGAGACACAAAGGGCATGGGTCATCCCAAGTTTTACATGTTCTAGTCCTGTTTATAATTTTCCAAATCTATATATATATATATATATATAATTTGATTTGAGATAATTATAATTAAGCAATTCATCGAGTCTAGAAAGCACTGGACGGCCGTGTTTTATCCTATATTTGGTATCAGCAGTGCGCATCCACTACCGAGAATTGAAACCCGGACTGTTATATTATCAGGCAAACGTCATACCAACTGCCCCAACGGGCCTCGGTGACGAAGAGATAGCGAATCAGACTCGATATAGCGCCGCTCGATCCCATATTCCGTGTTGTAACTCATCCGAGTTTCTCTTTTATCCCATAGGACTGTGGTCCCACGAGCCACGACTACTATCACCATACCAGTTGGTATGACGTTTGCCTGATAACGTAACTGTCCGGGTTTCAATTCTCGGTAGTGGATGCGCACTGCTGATGAATCCCAAATATCAGACGAAACGGCCGTCCAGTGCTTTCTGCATTCTGTTGAGGCTTTGTGTAGACTGATGAATATATATATTCTCGACTCTCCCGTCGAATTCGACGTATGAGGGTCAAGCAGATCAGTTCCTAGGAAACCGACAGCCCGACAACAGCACATGAGATTTGATTATAGTGGTGAAGGTTTCGTGCAGGACCATCCACACTTTTTGAAGGGCCGAATACAATAAATTGTCGTCTAAATTACGCAAAACTGAAAATAACACTGACACTTCATTTTAACGTATATATTTAGAAAAATTACACAAAAATAAACCGTTAATCTTTTCTGCGTACCCTCATAATCTGTACTCCTTATCGTCTTTTCTTTTATTCATACAACCACGTTCTACCTTGAGTGGCTCTTGGATTTTGTATTGTGTGAAGAATTGGTAAATAAAAAAAATGAAGAAACTCAGATGATTCTAAAATAAATCTTGCTATAAGAGTCATCCAGAGAAGCCAGGTGCGTGTTGAACTGAGTAGGTGATCTCTTAGCCACAGGGTGCATATCTGGGATGTCACTGGCTTCCTCGACATGTAAATATGTGGTCCACCCAGCTGCGCGTAGAATATTCACGTGTAGGAAAAACCGTATGGCAGGTAGATATATAAGCACCCATACCAGAGCGAAGAGGGGCTCGCCGAGCATTGACACCAGCGCTAATAGATGGCTTGCGCTGGAAATTAAGTGAAAGGAAGATTCCTCAATACTTAAGTAATTTTCTTAGTACTTTGGCTGTCTTTAATAATTCAGTCGTATGAATGGTCCGGACACTTCCTTAGATATCAACATCTTCTAGTCTTTTATCCAGACTTTGGGATTTTTTCTGATAATGAATGGAGTGATTTGCCTTCACGCTACCCTATAATCTTTAATCTTCCAGATCTTTACGCGTTTATTCTGTCTGTCTGTTCAAAAATTGATCTGGCAGTTCATTTCAATAATGAAATAAAGAGATCTCAAGTCCAAACTAGAAAATCCAAGGACAGAACAAAACTTTGAAATCACCAATCGCAAGTACAATGTCACAAATTCCAGTACACGTAAACAGTCAGTAATCTAACACGCAAGCTGACGAAAGAGGTAGAAAAAAAAAAAATAAATAAACGACCTTCCAAATTCGAGAACATCAACGGCTTTTATCGACGGAACAATTTTTTCATTAGTCGACAGGATGGTGAGGACACAAAATATTACTATATACGAGATGCATTTATGGCAACACCTGCGATTGTTTCTAATTTGGTTATTTTGTCATTTGGCATATCGTACAGAACACTCGTGCCCTTTTTCTCGGTAAGTGATTTTCTTTTTCGCCACAATGTTAGTATTATTTTCTTTCATGCGGCTTTTCAGTTTCAACTGGAAATCTTGCAATATGGATGTTCCCCATCAGGTCGTACATCCTGAGACAGAGAATGTTTACAGTGACAAGCAACGCAGACTTCTGAAGTTATGGGATACAAAGTTTTATCCCGATTGTCGCAATATAGGACTTTATGTTCTGTGGTACACACCCTTACGCCCCAATGATAAGTAGGACAATATTGGCTTGAACGTCCCACATTCTATCAACCTCAATCCAAAATTTAAGTTTTTCAATTCCCTTGACCTTGGAATTATGGTTACCAGTAACAGCCACATCGATGAGGAGGTATTTTCTTCCTTTTAATAAACGGTGACAAAAAATGAAAAAAAACAAAAATTATTATTATTTTATTTTCGATTTTTTTTCAATTGTTAAGTCTGCTGCTAATAAATTTGGTTCATCTTACTGTAAGAGACAGTTTTTATCAAAAGAATCCATTTTTCATATTTGTAAGTCTACCATTCCTCTGTGCGTCGAATATTGTTTCAACATGTGGTTTGGTGCTTTTGCTATGTGTCTAGAAATTCTTGACTATATCTAAAGAAGACTCAACAACGTTATCGGTTTTTGACCTGGCATCTCAGCTTAAATCATTTTCCAATCGCTGTAGCATAGCTATCATGTGTCTTTTCTTGGCAATTGTCCCCATGAGCTGTCGTCTTTGGTACCTCAACTTCCTGGATTTAAGCGTAGTACTAGATTGGCAGTTAGGTCTCATAATATTACTATTGATATTATTGATTTCTTTTGTATACTCATTTCCTTCAGTGTCCCAACAAGCGACCCAAGGCCAGAAATAGCATGATGATATTTTCTGCTGAACATTTGTGTAGAAAAGTAAATTCAAATATCAAATAACTTAAGAACACACATTTTTCATTGATAAAACTGCTCGTCAGGCGTGAATTTTTGGAGAATTTCTCGGTAATTTTCATGGAGGTGTTTCCCTCAGATGGTACTGCTATGTCAATAAACATACACTTCCTGAATTTCTTGTCTTTTATGATAATATCAGGTCTGTTGGCATTTATTTCTCTGTCAGTTTGAATTGGCATGTCCCAGAGGATAGTTACATCATTATTTTGGGTAACTGTGTCTGGTTGTTGCTCATACCATCTCTCAGTGGTTTCGATTTTATGCTTCTTGAATATATTCACTACCTTGTTATGTCTTTGGGTATATTCATTTTTTTGCTAGTTTCGGACATCCTGAGATAATATGGTCGACAGTTTCATCATATTTTACGCAGATCCTGCATTTTGGGTCAGTTCCATCCTGGATTATGTGAGAGTGAAAGGATCTGTTTGCGAGGCTTTGGTCTTGATTTGCAGTAATTAGGCCTTATGCCTCAGTTTTCAGCCCGGTGCTTATCAGCCACTGACGTGTTTTCTGTTGGACCACATCTGTTTCTTTCGTTTTTTTTATAGGTATTTGTCATGCAACGCGTCGCATTCCCTATTTCTTGTGATTTCATTTGGCCAAGTAGTTTTACATTCTGCTTTACTCGTTTGGCGTTGATGGTATTCATTTCGTCTCTTCTTTTTTTGGTAGGGTTTCAATTGTTATTACCATTATTTTTATTATTATTATTATTATTATTATTATTATTATTTCCCTTGATTTCTGTTGTATGCTCAATTCGTTCCGGATCCCAACCAGAGATATAAGGCCAGAAATAGCATCATCACCTTTCCCATTGAGCATCTTTGTAAAAAAGTAAATTGAAAAATCAAACAAAGATCACACACATATTTTCATTGATAAAGCTCTTCATAAGGTGGGAACAGTACTTCTTAGAACAATTTTTTGCATGTCTTTAAGGCATGGCTTACCAGGAATCCATTCATTGAGTCTATCAGAGTCATTTCCAATGAAATTGTGTTCTTCAACCACAACTGGAATTATGGAAGTCTTCATGTGCCACATTTTTGAGATTTCCACTTCAAGTTCCATGTATTTTAATTTTTATTGAAGATCTTCAAAGATACATTACATTCTGCAGGAAATGCCATGTCAATAAGAAAGCACATTCGGTTTTTGCGGTCTTTGGTCACGATGTCTGGCCGATTAGCTTTGATCGTTTTCCTCTGTGTGTATTTGTGGTCTTTGGTCACGATGTCTGGCTGATTAGCTTTGAATGTTTTCCTCTGTGTGTATTTGTGGTCTTTGGTCACGATGTCTGGCTGATTAGCTTTGATTGTTTTCCTCTGTGTGTATTTGTGGTCTTTGGTCACGATGTCTGGCCGATTAGCTTTGATTGTTTTCTTCTGTGTGTATTTGTGGTCTTTGGTCACGATGTCTGGCTGATTAGCTTTGATCATTTTCGTCTGTGAGTATTTGCGGTCTTTCATCGCGATGTCTGGCCGATTAGCTTTGATTGTTTTCTTCTGTGTGTATTTGAGGTCTTTCGTCGCGATGTCTGAGCGATTACTTTTGATTGTTCTTTCTGTGCATAATTTAAAGACCCATAAGACTGTTACAGGTCCGATCTCTGTAACCGGATCTAGTTGGTGTCGATACCAATTTCTTCCAGTTTCCTTCCCGTAAAAGTTGCATATTTTTCCTGTGCAAACATTGGCCGACACTGTCAGGCCGAGATTTATATTCGGTGGGCGCTGACACCATGCAACTTGATACAAATCAGTCAATTGTTTCTGGATATTCATTTCGGATCAACACAAGTTTTCACTATAATAATAATAATAATTATTATTATTATTATTATTACGTTGTATTAAAAGTATTTTCGTTTTTACCGAATCGTTACTCCAAAACTTATTTCTTACACACATCTAAGACTATACCGCCACTATATTATTATTATTATTATTTCTTCGTTCGCGCGAGTTTTCGTTTACAGTACGAGATCTTGGATTGGCCTTCTCTATCAAGTCGTGCATTTGTATACAAAGAGTCCTCTTCACAGAATAACTTCAGTGGCAAGCAGCCGCAGACTTCTGAAGCAATGGGATACTAAACTTTATTCCGATATTCTCAATGTAGAACTTTGAACTTTGATGCTATAGGCCTCAAGACGCCAATGATAACTCGGACGTTGTGCTTTTAGTATTTACTCACTGAGTGCACATTCTCGTTGGCCTACGCTGGAGAGTAAGTGACAGCAAGTCTGCACAGTATTCTACCTGTTTTCAGTAATGCTGTTGTACGAACGATTTCAAATTTAGTATCTTCAGCCCAGTTCCCAGTATTCTGATAACGACTGGCACTACTGGCACTTTTAAGAGTCACAATTTCCTCAATTTCCTGACAGTCATTTTGTCTCGTTTCTTTCAGATTATTATTATTATTGTTGTTGTTGTTGTTGGGTGAGAGAAAAGTACGCCAGAAATAGAAAAAAAAAGCACTCGCCCCCCATGCCATGATCCCCGCAACCACTTCTGATCATTAACAGCACTGAATGAGAGAGCATCACGCTAACAAAGTGACGCTGGGATACAAATATACGATAGACAATGTACCCATCATAACACCCACCCTGATAACTGTATTAAAAAAAAAACACATGAAGGACAATAAAATTATGTTTAATTAGCACGGCATAGTAATAGGTGTTCATATTATTATTATTACATTTCCTTTGATTTCTGGTATGTGAACATTTCTTTCCGGGTCCGACCCAGAGACCTAAGGTTAGAAATGGCATCATGACACTATCCACTGACCAATTAACACACACACACACACACACACACATATATATATATATATATATATATATATATATATATATATAGATAGATAGATAGATAGAGATAGATAGATAAAGCGCTTCGTAAGAGATTTCATGAGATTATTTTTGTATATTTTGAGGCACGGACTTCCATGAATCCCTTCAATGAATCTACTGGAATCTTTTCCAACCAATCTTAGGGCTTCAACTACAACAGGGATTGTTGATGTTCCCATATGCCACATTTTTGAGATTTCTATTTCAAGGTCCATCTATTTTGATAGCTTTTTGAATATCTTCAAAGATGCATTGCAGTCAGCAGGGACTGCTATATCAATAAGAAGGCACTTTTTTGTTTGTGGTCTTTAATAACAATATCTGGCCGGTTAACTATGATTGTGTAGTCCCATAGAATTGTAACAGATCCTATCTCCGTAAACGGGTCTGGATGGTGTTTCAGTTTCCTTCTCGTAGAAGTTGCAGATTTTCCAGTGCAGATATTGACCAATTCTGTCATACCGGGTTTTATATTCAGTGGGTGCCAATGTCGTGAAACCTGATACAAGATGATGAATTGTTTCTGAATATTTATCACAGAATCTGCATTTTGGGTTAACACAATATTTTAGTACATGTGCTTGATAATTCCTAGTTAGCAAGCATTGGTCCTGTGCAGCAAGGATAAAACCTTCAGTTTCAACTTTCAACCCTGCACTACGTAGCCACTGATGGGTACGGAGATTTGTCTACGTCAGCTTGTTTGATACGGGCAGATTATTGGCCATTGTTTCTGTATCTGGTCGGTTGCATTTGTCTTTGCTCTTGTTTTTTAAGTATTTTGCAGCTTCAGTCGATGTATTATTATTATTATTATTATTATTATTATTTACTGATTCGCGTACGGTAATTAACCATGAAAAAATATTATTATTATTATTATTATATTCGCGTACTGTAATTCACCAAGAAATAAACACCTTAGGTCAATTAAGACCAGAAACCATTATTATTATTATTATTGCTGTTGTTGTTGTTGTTGTTGTTGTTGTATCTTGCCCTTCGAAGTCTCTCATGGTCACCGTTACGTAAATTGGTGAACCCCTTTTCATCATTTTCATCGACAATGGCGGTGTCATCATTTGAATTATCCCTGTTATTATTATCAGCTTTTTAGTTCTTCTAAACATTTCAAAAATATCATTTAAATCCTTCCTGGTGCTCCACTGATTATGGACACTATGTTTACTTTTGCGTTCCATACGTTTCCCAGCATTCGTTTCTCGGATTTTCTGTACCCTACAGCGATGGCTACAGTAGTTCTTTAGTATATTACTGTTGATAATGTACTTGTTACTGGCTCCTTACGCCAGTTTTTATTATTATTATTATTATTATTATTATTATTATTATTATTATTAATCTGTCGTACGTATCAATAAAATTTCTAGTATTTTAATTTACGTCGTTATTATGACTTTCAATATTATCTAGATCAGTTATTTATGACTTCAACGATTCCCTGTCGTCTTTCTTTTAATCTTTCTTGAAAAATAAATTTGGTAAAAAGCGCTCACAATTCGCTTTCATCCACGTATTATCCCTGACTCTGAATCGTTCAGTACAAAATGTCGGAATCAGCCATCTTTAAATATGGCTCCACGACAATGTTCACTTCAACCGGAAATTAGAATTTTGGGCGGCGGGAGCGGGGAATATCGTAGGAGTGTTGCACGTACTTCCTCTGATGTTCTTGTGAATTCCAATTTGTGTCCTCGCCTCGCTTTCCGATTTTATTCTTGTAAGTTATCAGCTCTGAATTCTTTATCGCTTTTTTTTTTTAATAGAAAAACGGTGCTGCGTGTGAATAGTCCACCGACATTAAGAGCTTAGAATTATTTCATCGCTTGAGGCTAATTTCTAATAAAAGCAAAAAAAAAAAATAAAATAATAATAAAAAAATGAAAGGATTTAAATAAAAGTAATGAAATCAATAATTTTCCATTGGATTTTTAAGAATATATTAAACGGTCGATAATTTATTACATAATTTTACCCAATTTTTTAATACTAAAAGTTCCCCCAATCCAAGTCCCAAAACCTAGTCAAGGTAGAGAGTACGTGAGTGAGATTGGTGTATGAACATAAGAGGGGGAAGTAAATACGAGTTCGTTGTTTTGGACCCATTAATAGAAGAATACAGAAGAAGATTCAGTGATTTTGAAAAAGCATAACGTTACTCTGAAATCTGCTTGTCAGCCTTACCTTAATTAACATATCACATGTCTCAGAGGAGTTATAAATGGAGCATATTGAGTTGCCTGAAGATAATATCCTGAAAATTCTCACAGCAAGAAAGATCCCACTGAAATTTGAAAAAAGCCGATGGAATATCCTCGCTTTTGTAAACATGAACGCTGACTTATTTCATGTTTTTCTTCAACATACAGATGTTAATCCACATTCTCATACTTGACATAAATCAGGAATTCGTGGAGACCACAGTTGAGAGATGAGTATTTGAAAGGCCAATTAAAACCGCCATGTTAGAGCCTGATGTCAAAATGCTATCTCAAAAGAATTTGTCTAAAAGGTGAATAAACTATTTGTTTGAACGTGTTTTGTTTTTCACTTTTATAAATTCTGTTTTTATTAGATTATATATTCATTAAAATCTATTTTACGCATTATTTGCCTAAGATATAACATTTGTAACTGTAAAAAGTCACTTGGTGAATGCGGCCTTTATGAGCGACGATGAATATCAATGTGGCTCCCCACCCCGGGCTTATGAGAATATGTAGGATAGATAACGGTTTATCTAGACATGAATGGCAAATATTTCTTAAAGTTAATAGACAGACACTTTATAAGTAATAATAATTCTTTGAAGATGATTTTCAAAAGAAAAACCTTAAAAAAAATCAGTTACTCGTGTTAGTAATGGTCAGCTTTATCGATTATTGATTTTTTTAAATTATCGATTATTTACGCTAAGAACCTATCTCTTACATTGTACAATGTATGTGGCAAGTTTAGTCAAAATCGGTTGGAAGGATCTCGAATGTAAAGGTATTACACAGACAGACAAACGCACAGACGGACAGACACACCGACACACAGACACACAGACTCACAGACATCCTCTGTTTTATAGAGATATATTTCTTATTATTATAAACGTTATTTTTAGTAGATACACGTGTTTGAGTTAAGATCCATGTTTTTTTTTAATGAAATATTGAAATTCATAGCAAGAGACTCAGAATGAGAAGTCCTATTAAAAAATATGTTTTCGATAGGAATCGAACATGTATTTCATTTTTGCTTCAGAGAAGCCATTTCTAATGCCGACCTTGCCGATTAGGTACCTATCGAAATTAATCTCACTGCGTAAGAAAAAACCAGTCATGTCAACTCAAATTCGTGTAACAGTTAAAAATAGCGTTTATAGTATACTAGCAGGCTTCGCCCGCTCGCTTCTCAAAGGAAGGTATATTCACTATAATATAGGTATATTCCATAATATAGGTTTTACTTAATTAACTCTTATGTTTCTCTAACTCTACAAATGTTGAATATATAACTAATTCTAATTTCTGTTTTACCATCTTTATATTAATTTTATCTTATAAATTGTCCCTTGTTCTGTCACCTATGAAATAAAAATAATTGTTTGTACGGAAAATAAGGATCTACGGACATCAAATCATCTTTAAATTAAGTGGTAGCCTTTTAAAAAGGTAAGCTTAAATATTAATTCAATACTTAAATGCAGCGATTAATTTTGAGCTCTTCTGTAGTTTATCCATGCCTATCGCATCTACTCCTCCCTAGCTATTGTGATGATGGCCAAAACATCAGTCCTCCGCAGGAGCTAGCTTAAATGCCGCCCGATAGAGCGTCTTTTAAGCTAGTTTATAATAAAACGTGCACTGAAATTTTGAAAGCAAAGGGAAAAGTTACTTCCTTGGGACATGAAACAAGGATAATGGCTAGTATAATATATTAATATATATTTTTAACCTCTCATAATTTAGCAACCCTGAATCTGAGCTCAACGAAAATCGTTCCCTGCGCCTAGCTTTTCTAGGGCTTTTGAATGAGCTACGAATCATTGAAATCGGACCAGTGGGAGCAGAGGATTTGCTTGGCCAAACACACGCACAAACACAGACACATACACTGTACTTTATATGTAAGAAGTAACTTTAATCCAGTAATATATAGTTTATAGATAATGGGTTAAAAAATCCATTTAAAAAATCACATCGATGTTGATGGTAATATTAGCCCTGACCTTATATGGAAACATTCAATGTTTATTGATCGAGGGCTGTCCATTTTAGTTGTTGCTGCTGTTGGTAGTCTTCAAGTTATGCGCTTTCTGTTATTTGGTACAGTTCTTTGTGATTCTGTAGCGCCAGTCCACAAGTTTCAAATAAGAATGACCCTCATTAAAACGTACAGACTTTATTCGCTGTGTATAGAAATTGCCTTTCCGTTGAGTAACGCTTGTGCTTCGTATATCTTGCCAAATATTATTTGCCATACTTGTCTGTTCTTGGCAATTCTTTGGCGTTCTTTGAAGTTATGTAGGGTCTTTTAGTGTAGGATCGGAATTAGGAAATTTGTCAAGAACTTATTTTTACTTCTATATTACTGCCAGGCTTTTCTTTGCCTGCCTGTATATTTCGCCCTTATATGGATTTCTAAAAATAAAATTTAATCGCTTTATTTGCCTGAAGATTATATATATATATATATATATATATATATATATATATATATATATATATATATATATTCTATAATTTCCTATAATTCCCTTCTCGATCTTCTCAGGGTTTGTGCTAATCGTTCGTATTGGCACCTTTTATGTTGGTTTTCGTCAATTTTATTTGGATAGCGTATATTCAGAAGCTTTTTCAATTGTCTTACGTGGAATGCGAATCGTCTGTTTTTTCCGTCTAAGACAAGCCTCAGGTGCTGCTGTTGCAAAAAAATGGTTTAACAAGAGTTTTATATGATTTCATTCTTATTTTTTGTAAAACAAAGTAGACTTATTCCGATCTTGTCTGATCCACAGAGTTGCGAAATATTTTGAGCGCTACTGATGTTAACTGATATCGTCTGCTTACATCTTTGCCTTCCAGGAATGATCAAATCTTCATATTTTTTTTCTCTCTCCATCCTCCGTATGTTTTTTTTTTTCTACACTGTTCCTATCGTTTGTTTTTTTTCCTTTCATATTGTTGTGCTCCGAATGTTGTCCAGATTTTTCTTAAAACGGGCTTTTTTTATTTCTGTCTCAATATAGTTCATACAGAGTGAGACAGAAATACATCCCACATATAACTCCCAGAAATACCTCCCACATAACGGTAAAAAATATTGGCAATGGTGTATTCATTTACCTAATGTCTCTAATGTGTTTCTGAGAGCTATGTGTAGGAGATATTTCTGCCTCACTCTATATTTCAGCGTTTTTACGGTTTAACTAGGAGGTACATCGGAGTAATGGATAGCGGCTCGGATTGATGAATCGAGAAGGCGAGTTCGAATTCCAGTCGAATCCATTACATTCACTTGCGTACTAATACCCTTGAGAAAGGTATGAATCCTCTTTTTCTCCTCCCCAGTTGTGGAGAGCCATGATCGCCCAGGAAAAGAGATAGCAACAAGACATTGCTAAGAACTATAAAGGACAGAAAGTTGTGGAGAGCCATGATCGCTCAGGAAAAGAGATAGCAACAAGACAAAGAACTATAAAAGACATTGCTAAGAACTATAAAGGGCAGAAAGTTGTGGAGAGCCATGCTCGCCCAGGAAAAGAGATAGCAACAAGACATTGCTAAGAACTATAAAGGACAGAAAGTTGTGGAGAGCCATGATCGCTCAGGAAAAGAGATAGCAACAAGACATTGCTAAGAACTATAAAGGGCAGAAAGTTGTGGAGAGCCATAATCGCTCAGGAAAAGAGATAGCAACAAGACATTGCTAAGAACTATAAAGGGCAGAAATTTGTGGAGAGCCATGATCGCCCAGGAAAAGAGATAGCAACAAGACATTGCTAAGAACTATAAAGGACAGAAAGTTGTGGAGAGCCATGATCGCCCAGGAAAAGAGATAGCAACAAGACATTGCTAAGAACTATAAAGGACAGAAAGTTGTGGAGAGCCATGATCGCCCAGGAAAAGAGATAGCAACAAGACATTGCTAAGAACTATAAATGGCATAAAGTTGTAGACAGCCATGATCGCTCAGGAAAAGAGATAGCAACAAGACATTGCTAAGAACTATAAAGGACAAAAAAGTTGTGAGAGCCATGATCGCCCAGGAAAAGAGATAGCAACAAGACATTGCTAAGAACTATAAAGGGCAGAAAGTTGAACTATAAAAGGAGAGCCATGATCGCCCAGGAAAAGAGATAGCAACAAGACATTGCTAAAAACTATAAAGGAAAGGACAGAAAAAAGTTGACATTGCTAAGAACTATAAAGGACAGCCATGATCGCCCAGGAAAAGAGATAGCAACAAGACATTGCTAAGAACTATAAAGAACTATCAAAAAGGGCAACAAGACATTGCTAAGAACTATAAAGGGCAGTTGTGGAAAGCCATGATCGCTCAGGAAAAGAGATAGCAACAAGACATTGCTAAGAACTATAAAGGACAAAAAAGTTGTGGAGAGCCATGATCGAAAAGAGATAGCGACATTGCTAAGAAACTATAAAAAGGAAAAGAGATGATCATTGGGAAAGAGATAGCAACAAGACATTGCTAAGAACTATAAAGGACAGAAAGTTGTGGAGAGCCATGATCGCCCAGGAAAAAGAGATAGCAACAAGACATTGCTAAGAACTATAAAGGACAGAAAGTTGTGGAGAGCCATGATCGCCCAGGAAAAGAGATAGCAACAAGACATTGCTAAGAACTATAAAGGGCAGAAAGTTGTGGAGAGCCATGATCGCCCAGGAAAAGAGATAGCAACAAGACATTGCTAAGAACTATAAAGGACAAAAAGTTGTGGAGAGCCATGATCGCCCAGGAAAAGAGATAGCAACAAGACATTGCTAAGAACTATAAAGGGCAGAAAGTTGAATGATCCTTGGGAAAAGAGATAGCAACAAGACATTGAAGAACTATAAAGGGCAGAAAAGTTGTGGAGAGCCATGATCGCTCAGGAAAGAGATAGCAACAAGACATTGCTAAAAACTATAAAGGACAGAAAGTTGTGGAGAGCCATGATCGCCCAGGAAAAGAGATAGCAACAAGACATTGCTAAGAACTATAAAGGGCAGAAAGTTGTGGAGAGCCATGATCGCTCAGGAAAAGAGATAGCAACAAGACATTGCTAAGAACTATAAAGGACAGAAAGTTGTGGAGAGCCATGATCGCCCAGGAAAAGAGATAGCAACAAGACATTGCTAAGAACTATAAAAAGGACAGAAAGTTGTGGAGAGCCATGATCGCTCAGGAAAAGAGATAGCAACAAGACATTGCTAAGAACTATAAAGGGCAGAAATTTGTGGAGAGCCATGATCGCCCAGGAAAAGAGATAGCAACAAGACATTGCTAAGAACTATAAAGGGCAGAAAGTTGTGGAGAGCCATGATCGCTCAGGAAAAGAGATAGCAACAAGACATTGCTAAGAACTATAAAGGACAGAAAGTTGTGGAGAGCCATGATCGCCCAGGAAAAGAGATAGCAACAAGACATTGCTAAGAACTATAAAGGACAGAATGTTGTGGAGAGCCATGATCGCCCAGGTTCTGAATGGACACGGAGCGTCGAAGAAAAAAGATTATATTGTATTTGATGTAAATTTAATCCCCACTCCCAAAAAAAAAGTAATAAAACATTTATTAATGATTGAATGCCCTTCAAGAGATTTTGCCCAGCCTGCATATGATTATGATTTAGGTCACTTGATTTCTTTTCAAGGTGTGACGATATGGTAGTTAGAATGTCGACCGGATTTGTAAGGGATTTTAACTCGTTGCCCTGCTTTTTAGGGTTATCTAAATGTAATTGCTCTTATTCATTCGTCTAGGCATCTAAATGGGGTACTTACTCGCTGGCTGTATTCAGTATCTCCAAAACCAAGCTAGTTGCAACCCATCACTGCCAATCGGACCCCAAACTACCACCGGTCACGATGAATGGGCGTTCCAGCCGGAACTCAAACTCGTACTTACGATCGCTAAAGATGCACGAAAAATATTGGGTTCGCTGTACCGTTCCAGTAAGTACCTGACTCCTTTTTGTGATGTTAGACCAATTCGCTTGTCACTTTTGCGATGTCAATCGAAAGGTCGTTATCACTTCCGAAAATGCTCGCTGTAGTCGAGACTTCGTAAACGCCAGTACTGGTAGTAACGCTTTCCAATAATATCCGTACTAGTAATACTTGTTCAAGTAGTAATTGCCAAATAATATAATGGTCAGTAGAGAATCGTAATCCGTATAGTAGTAGAGTAGAGAGATTGAACGTATAGCAATATTGGATAGATTCAACAGTGAGCTTCTTCCTATTTATTCACTTCCTTTGTGATCGGGTGATCTACTTAATAATGGAATCACCCATGTTACTCATTGGCGATCAGGTTTCAAACCACAGTGTCGGCAATGACACTTATTCCAATACAAGAATACTCGAGAAATCTTATGCTAAGGTACTATTCAACATTGGTGAATCATCGAGACGATCTTGAGCTCGTCGGATTTTAAAATTATAAAGGATAGAAATTATATAAGATAAATATATAAAATATCTTACATTTTTCATATATATTCATATAATTTTATATTCTGTATTTTATAAGTTTAAGCATAATTTAAGCACTATATTATATTAAGCTCTTTTCGTGTACATTTTAATCTGTCCCTCTGCCATATATGGTCTGGGGCACCTTCTGTTTACCTCGGAGTTCTTGACAAGATCCAGAGACGGATATGTAATATAATTGGCCCTGATCTGGCATCTCGTCTACAGTCACTCTCTCACAGACGCGCCGTCGCCTCTCTCTGTCTTTTCTACAAATACTTTCATGATAATTGCTCCGATGAGCTGCTTTCACTGGTTCCCAGATTACATGAATTAAAGCGCCCTACGAGGCTGGCATCTCGCTCCCACCCTTACACTGTAGAAACTTTTAAATGTAGCCGTCTCTTCTACTCCAATAGCTTCATGTCTCGCAACTCTAACCTGTGGAACACCCTTTCCCAATTACTGTTTCCCTGAGAGCTATATTCTCCAACTATTCAAAGGTAATGTCACTCGACATCTCCAGTTACCTTGATCTATCCACTATCCCTCTCCTCATCCTTTCTTCTATCACTCCTATCTGCTCTTGCTCCAAATCTTTTGCAACCCTCTGCATCCTAGTAGCTTCACGCCTTGCTTGGGGCGTAATGCTTAAAAAAAAAAAGTTAATCTCAGAAATTTAGACAGATACTGTTTTTGTTTTTGTTTTTGTTTGGGGGTTCGCTGCTTGCCCGTAGCTGGGACCCTAACAGATGCTACCACCCCGGGTCAGAGTGAGCCTGGGAACAGCAGTAATTAAGAGGTGGTTCCACGCTCCTCAAAATCTCCCGATCACAGGCCTTGCTGCCGGATGTAGTTTATCATCATACCTAAGACACACTAAAGGGAGGTAATTCAAATCTATTTACCGGATGAATTAAATATAAATAATTTTACCATAGGAATATATTGAAAATAATTTTACTATACTAATACGAATTGGGATAGTGAAAGACATCTTCCAAAAGTCAATGAATACCGACTGTTTCTTTGTACGGAAATAATTAATATTACCATTAGCATTTTTGTGATGTTGGACAGCTTCGCTTGTCACTTTTGCCATGTCAAACGATCACTTCCAAAGATGCGCATTATATTCAAAACTTCGTAAACGCTGGTACTGGTAGTAACGCCTTCCCATATTATCCGCACTAGTAATACTTGTTCGAGTACTAATCGCCAAATAGTATAATGATCAGATGTAGCGAGAGTGAACGTATAGCAATATTAGGTAGACAAGAAGAGTGACAAGTGATTGTTACGCTATTTCGTATTTATTCACTTCCTTTATGATCACGTGATCTACTTAATAATGGAATCGCCCGTATTACTCGCTGGCGATCTAGTTTCAAACCACGGTGTCGGCAACGACACTTACTCTTATACAACACTCCTACGTGCAAACGTCTGCATTTACAACAGCCAGATCAGGCGAAAAAACTGAGTATTGCTGCCATATTTGGGCAGGAGTTGTCCAGTCCACACTTTCCAGCGTCTACAGACGCCAAAATCGTATTCCCGTCCATGTGAGTGACAAATTAATTTCCACCTTGCAACCCCTTTCTCCCTGACGAAACGTGGCAAGCCTCCCTTCCTTTTCTTTCATGGGACGTGGTCAGACAAACTGCAACCCTTAGTTCCAGGGGTTCTATCCTTCCCGCCTAAGACCCTCCAAGCTACGTACATTCAAGCGAACCGCCCCGATTTCATTCGTATTCTATTGGTTAGAAATAAATTCCACTCGAGCGGCTTCTTCTCGGAAAAACGCTATTTTGTGGACCGGGCTCCCAAGAGGTTGCTTTCCACATCACTAAAATCTTAACATGTTCAAGTCTAGGATTAACGATTATCTACTCTAAATATCCGATTAAATTGTACCTTTTTCTCTGTAATCGTCTACCTCGAATTGGCACCCGGGCCTTGTACAGGGTGAACATCGCTGTAAAAAAAAAAAAAAAAAATCCTGGTTCCGTTTTTTTTTCTTTTAGCACATTCTTACTGATTACAATTCTTTTCCAAGCGACAGTGAAGACATTGAGAAATTTAAAGAAAAATTACACTTTCGACAGGAATCGAACCCGTATCCCTTTTTCCATCAGGGAAACCACACTGTTTGTTTTTTATTTTCTAGACAGCAGAGTATAGTAGAGTCAGTTGGTCACCGTCTGTGAGAAAAAGAGCACCATGACGCAATTTACAGCGCGAGAAATTAGGCAACAACATGTTGTACTGCTTGGCATTCGCCCCAGAAGCTCCAATACAAATAATTCAGTGCTTACGTGTCAATTTAAGGAGAGTCCCGATGATTCGGGAAGAGCTATCAGTCATTATCCTGGTGTTTCGAGTGATTACTAGTGATGACGATGTTATACTTCTATTCCTCTTCCCACATAGCCTCAGATTCAACACAAATGCACACACCACACGCCTTGAAGAGGTAGTGCTACCCTGGGTCAAGACTGTGGCCGCTGTAAAATCATATGTCTGGCAAAAAGACTTTGCACCATGCCACACAAGCAGGAGAACCCAGTCATAGCTGTCAGACAATTTCTACGACCACATCACCTCTTACATATAGCCCCCACCCCACAACTCCCCAGACTGCAACCCTCTTGATTATTATGTGTGGGGCGCAATTGAGCGAGAGACCAACAAAACTCCTTGTAACACCAAAGATGAACTGAAATCAAAGATTATGGCAGCATTCACCAACTTAAACAAGGAGACCGTCCAGAAGAGTTGCAGGAGATTCCGAAGTCGTTTGGAGGTTGTAGTTGAAGCCAATGGCGATTTTATTGAATAAATCTACTCTTTAGTTTTTAAAGATATTTTTGTGCAATTTTGGTAAATATATCTGTTAAAATGAGATGTCAGTGTTATTTTCATTTTTGCGTAATTTAGACGACAATTTATCAATCTCTGTGTGTGTGTGTGTATATATATATATATATATATATATAATTGACTGAAGTAGAGAGACACATAGTTATAAAGGGAATGAGATAGATAGATAGAGAGAGAGAGAGGGGGGGCGAAAGGTAGAGTTTTAGAATATGCATTACTCTTTGTTTCGAAGAGAGCGCGACTGTGGTGCCACATTAAAAGAGACTCTCCTTCGTCTGTTCGTTGTTCGATGTGAACGTGACTTTACGAGAACAGGCCTGATTATCGAGATTCTTGAAGACGCCATTGCAAGACGAAAAGCGAGCGTGATTTCACGACACTTCGTTAACGCCATTGATCCATATTCTGTTTTGGTTTTCCGTTTTAATTGGCACAGGATTAACACACACACACACACATACGCAAACATATATATATATATATATATATATATATATATATATATATATATATATATATATATATATAATCCGTTGGTATATAATCCAAGTGAATTCTATTAACACAATATTAAATATTAAATACTAAAACTGATTCACACATAGAGCTCAATGTTTTTTATAATAAACAGAACAATATATTTCATAGAATCGGAATTAAGATACCATTATGCAAATGATAATTTTCACCTTGTAAAATTAAATCTAAAGGATTTTCAAACATCCAATGTAATGGATGATAAATCTTCAAAAATTTATAATCCTTTGACTGTTTGAAAATCTTGTAAATTTAATTGTATGACATATATATATATATATATATATATATATATATATATATATATATATATATATATGATTAGATCCACGCATGTATGTAGAAAATAAAATCCTATCTTGTCAATTTGTACATAATAATTTGTTTATAATAAACAAATTTACCAAACATGACGGCAAACATAAACACAAGTAAACGTACTAATAACAACCAACAATAAAATAACAAATAATAAATTTAAAAAATAGTTAACAAACAACACTAGAAACAAGCAGAAACTGCATCCAGTTCCACAATTATTCCCACTCAATAGACATTAGAATAATTTGAAACATAACCGTTACTGCCCACCAAAATAGCCGTTAGAATAATACAATAAACTACGCACAATGCATCACTGACCCATATATATTAATAGTCGAGCAAAAACACAATGCATATGACCTGCCACTAGCCTTTTAACTTTGTGTCTGACCGTTTAAGTTTTAGATAGATTAAACCAGTGATTTCAAGTTCATTTTATTATTTTTCAAAGGCTGCTAAAAATGTTTTAAGTTCTATTCTGCTGCAAGGGATGGAAAGTTGGTTCTTTGTGTCGCGCCAGAAGGTTTTTCTGGCCTGAGTTCATCCTTCAAATCTACAAATCAACCATTTGTCCTTGCATTGAATTCTGTTGCCATATATGGTCTGGTGTCTTCGCTGTTCATCTCGAGGTCCTCGACAAAAGACGGATATGTAATGTGATAGGTCCTGATCTGACATCTCGTCTACAGTCATTTTTATCACAGATGTGCTGCGACTTCCCTCTATGATTTCTACAAATATTTTCACGGCAGCTGCACTGAAAAGCTACTTTCACTGGTACCCAAACTACATGAATTTTAAGCGTGCTACTTGCTTGCGGTGAAATACTTTAAAAAATTATTTTGGCTACATTTATTTTACATGAAATCTATCTGATGCGGTTTTTGTATTTTATTATTTTCATTTTTGACTACCACGTAGAAACGTCTATGTTCCCTATTAGCATGACTGATGCTCGCTTCCATGAGAGTGCCTCACTGCGCCTTCTTGGCCTCACGTTTTCAATGGACTTGAAGTGGAACAACTACATTGAATCAATAGCTGCATCTACTGCAAGGAAAGTGGGTTCACTGTGTCGTGCCAAAAGGTATTTCTCTTCAGAGTCCATCTTACACATCTATAAATCTAACATTCGTCCTTGCACTGAATATTGTTGCCGTATCTGGTCCGGTGCCCATGCTGTTCATCTCTAAGTTCTCGACAAAATCCAAACAAGTATCTGTAATGTAATCGATCCTAAGTTGGCTTCTTGACTTCGGACACTTTCTCAGAGATATGATGCCGCTTCCCTCTGTCTTTTCTACAAATTCTTTCATGGCTACTGTTCTGTCGAGCTTTATTCCCTAGCGCCTCCACTACATGTATTTAAGCGCGCTACTTGGTTGGCATTTAGGTCCCACTCTTTTGCTGTTGAAATAGTTAAATGTAACCGCCACTTCTACTCCAATAGTTTCTTTCCTCGCACTTCCCGACATTGGAACTCCATTCCTCTCACTTGACTCCCTGGAAACTACAATCTTCAAAATTTTAAATGCAACGTCAATCGCCATCTTTGTTGCTTTGATCCCTGTTCTTTTTTCTTTCCTCAATCCACCCCCCTACATTCACTCGTTTCTCTTATTTTCATTCCCTGTACCCCGATGCATGCTAGTGACATTCCTGTCTTGCTTGGGGTGTAATGCTTAAAAAAGAAAAAAAAATCACTCTCCCCCGACAATAAGCTAATTTTTTATGGTGATTATTTGTTGAACTGGTGATTTTGATTTATTTTTCTTTTCTTCTTTTTTAATTTTGTTGTAAATGTTTAAGTTTTTCTTTCCTGATACTTAAAAAATATCTCCTTAAAGGCCATTTTAAAATTTTATCTCCCACTTTAAATTTTATTTTAAGCTATACGTACTCTCAAATTTATTTTTATTTTTCGGCCATTTTTTTCATAGGTGAACATTTTTTGCTACACGTGTATTTAATTTAATTTTTTTAGGAGTCGTTATTTTTAAAAATATTTTGCATTTGATTTTGTTATTTTGTTACTTGTTAAATTTAAAAGCGCCCCCCTACACTTTTGCATCTATTTTATTGCTTTTCCATCCCTGCATTTTGTGGGAAAACTTTAATTTGTGTCTTAATTTGTTCCTTACTGTTTCTGTTACATTTTTTGTTTTGTCAATTGTTTAAAAAGAACCTGTTTGGCTCGGAAAAAAAAAACAACCGCCGGATAAAGAATTAAAAAGGAGGAAGATATTACCATTGAGAACAAAAAGTAAAATGGAGAATGTATGGTGGCTTGTCCTCTATTCAGCATGTTTTAATGGGCGCTCAAAAGGTGTTTCTTAACTAATGTGCAAGTCTTTGAATTTTGTGCTTTTGTTTTCGTAGATCTGGCGGGTAGGCTTTGCCTGCTGGATGATACCATAAAACATAAGTCTCTTCGTCTCATTGGAGTTTATACATCCAGTCACTATGCGGAGCGGCCTGATTTGTTTCGGCATATCGAACCGTTTTTGACGACGTCTCGTCGGGTAGATTTAGCGGGCGATTGGAATGCCGTCCTTGACACCGACATAGATCGTATAGGGTATAGATTAGGTACTAAAAACCAGGATGTGAAGCCATTAGACTGTATCGACAATCTCGGTGGTGTCTTCTAGGTATATCGACCGAGTTCCATTTAAGATAATCGATGAAGGGATCTTAGGTAGTCCAAGTTTCCATTCTGTAATTTATTAGGATTATAGGCTCGTCCGGGTTCGTGTAAACTTAGATACGCCTAAGGTTAGGTTGGCTGGCTACTGGAAATTAAACGCATCATTGGTGAGCGAGATTTCTAGGACCAGCTACTACTAATTCTACTAGCGGGAATTTACGGGGGCTGTGGTTGGGTATAAGAGGTGGGATTTAATGAAATCTAAACTTAGGTCGATTGCTGCTGATTATAGTCGCCGACTCAATCTAATTATGTTAGGAGCACAAACAACATGTGAAGCAAAAGTTGATTGGGGGATTAAATCCAGTGATAATGGGGAAGTAGCTTTAGCTGGCCTCCTTGCTTATCGAGAAGGATGAAGCTCTTGCAGTTAGGGCTAGGTTAAAAAAGAATGTCTTCTGAGGTAACGGATATGGCCGCTGAACTGCGTTCAGAGGAAGTTAGAAGTGCATCCAGTAGGCATATCGCGAGCGTCACATTGCCGGATCAACGGACCGTGATCACCATCGCGGGCATATATGATGCTTTTCGTGACTATCAGGATCTGTTCATCAAGGAGCGCGGTCTGAGCCCTGCTCAGTTCGATGCCTATTTGTCCGACATTCCCTGTCTTGAGGTCGCTGAAGCGGCTGAGTGTGACGGTTCCGTTACGGGGTCTGAGATCCGGGAAGCGTTAAAGCTGGTTGGCCGAGATAAAACTCAAGATTAGATGGTCTTCCTTACTGTACTCAAGTCAGTCGACCGTTCTTGTCCCCTTGCTGAAACTGATCTACAACAACTAGATTAAGCAGAGGCCTATATCTCAACGGTTCACCACGGGTGTGATCAAGTTATTACGCAAAAGCAAGAATGGTGGGGATGGGATAGATAACTTTCGGTCTTTGATAATGTAAAATGCAGAGTTGAATATTTTAGCCACGATCGTAGCCATTCGTTTGCAGGCTGTCCTGTCTAGTCTGATTGGCTCTGAGTAGACATGTTCTGTCAAGAGTAGAATTATTCAGGACAACCTTCATTTGGTACGCTTGATGATCGAGCAAGTCGAGAGTGAAGCCGCGCTGATCGATTTAGATCAGTCCGTGGCATTCGTTAATGTTGACCATCATTTTCTGAAGGCTGTCCTTTCGACTGCCGGTTTCAACCAGTACTGCTAAACTTGGATCCGATTTCTGTACGATTTCGATGCGCTGGGGGAAGTGAATGGAGTACGATAGTGGCCTTTCGTGTTGTCTCGCTCCATTCGTCAAGGTTGTCCGCTTTCGTCTTTGCTTTAAGTTCTTACAGTGTTTCGCAGTTCCAACAGGCAGGCTTTGCATGCTGGATGTTACCATAAAGGATAAGTCCCTTTGTCTTATTAGGGTTTATTGCTTTCAATTGCACGTTAAAGGTGAATCTGGTCATACGCGGAATTACCTTATCTGGTGCTACCATCTCGGCCAGGCATTCTGCTTATGCTGATGACGTTTAAGTTCTTTTGTGGAGTAGAGCCGAGATTGACGAAGTCGGCAAATAGATCAGAGGGTACGAGACGGCCATAATCAACCGCAATAAGTTTACGGCTTGGCGCGTGGAAGGGAGTTTCTCTTCCTGGACCTTTCCTCTGGACAGACGGACCAGTCAAGATAATCGGCATCTGATTCGGTCTCGATCTCTTGCAAGGAATGAATTTGTCGGAGATGCAGGAGATGGTCGAGGGTGCAAGTTGTCTGTGGTCTCGGAGGAATCTTTCCTTAAAGGGGAGGGCAGAAATAGCTACTCTTCTTTGCCGACTCTCCGCGCTTCCAATCCTCTATGCCATACTAATGCAATTAGTTAGGGTCTTGTTCTCCTTCTTGTGGGGAGGCAAAGCTCCAAAGGTATATCGGTAGATCAGCTATCGTCACCCTTCCGAAGGCGGTCTGGGTACAGCTAGCGATGAGATTCAACATACGCTTCGCATCGCGTTCCAAGATCGAATGTGTTCCCGTCCCTAAGAAGTTTGCACTCGAGCGAGGAGGAGGCCCACCGTTTACTCCGAATCGTGAATACCGGTTAGCTCTCAATTTTCTCTTACGGTCGACGGATGGCCTCCTCAAAATCCAGGCGTTATCCCGTAAGGCATTATATCAGTTATTAGTGTGGGGGTCTGTTCAAAGATGATCTGATTAGCGAGCTCGGTTTAAAGAAGCAGGAGGCTCGCTCCATATGGCAGGGCTGAAATACCTCACTAATAATTAGGCATCACTCACCTGGCTGGTGATGCGAAGGACCATCTGGGTCGTCAAAAAACTTTCTTCAGTGAACTTAGGAAATTCAAGTTTATTGAAGACAGCATGGTTCGTATGCTGCGCGGAAAGTTCTTTGTCCTTGAGGCCAGTTCTGTTTGTAGTAATGTGGTACCATCGTTAACTAAGGCTAGGTTTATTTGCTAGGTGTTATGTGAGTCGTGATATGGACGACTCGTCAGAAGTTTACCTCTTCCCAACTGATCTTGTTCTTTGAGCATCAGCTTAAAGCGAAGGTCAGAAAGGCGACAACGGCCTTCATCCGAGATTGGTAAAAGGTTGGGGAATCTTGCTTGTATCTGTTGAGTGAAAGGAGCTGAGTTAGAGTGGCATTTTGATGCCGGTTGGGCATCAGTATATTTGGAACCCTGTATTTAACATTGGCAACCCTGCCGCAAAATAGGTTAGTTTGGGGCTTGTTTTGCTTTTAATTTCTTTCTCTAGGGGATGCATGCTTATTGTTCCGTTTTATTTTATTTTTTGTTCCTACTTTCTTTAGGCCAATTAGACGTCTCCTCCCCAGTAAGGTGATCAGAAATGTTAATTCTCTGGGGGATGCGGGACACTTTTCGATTTTCGATTGTGCTTTTCATTTTTGTTGTGTCTGAGTGAGTGTGTAATTGTGTATGTTTGTTCGAAGGACTGATTTTTACTATATCCAAGTCTAGCACATAAATTTCGTACAGTTAACTTATATTTCTGCCACAATTAAGGACTCTTTGGGGGGGGATTACTAACACCATTTTGTTAAATTTCTTGTATATATATATATATATATATATATATATATATATATGAGTGTGTGTGTGTGTGTGTGTGTGTGTGTGTCGAGTTCGAATTCCAGTGGAATCCATTACATTCACTTACGTGCTAATATCCTTGGGAAAGGTATATTTTCTCTTTTTCTCCCCCAGCTATGGGTAAATAGCAGGACAGACCGAGTTCTATAGCCTTAGATGCCAACTGGTCTACCGCAAAAAATGGCAACCTACTGCGGGAAAAAATCTGCGTCGTCAGTTATGTATCGAAAGATACATGATCGCTTAAACGTGTATCATGCATCGTACATAACTGTCTGACACCTACTTTATACATATATAAATATTTGTGTGGGAGTGAAAGAATTTAGGTTTTGTTGTTTGTGGTTGTAGGTAGACTGATCTTATGTATGGACTTTATACAAGTTGGTGATATAATAACGTGTTTGGCTGGTGTATATTTATCAGTACTCCTTCTAAGTATTTTCTACGAAATAATCTTATTTTCGTATTTTCTTATATACTGAGAGAGAAAGAGAGAGGGAGGGAGAGAGAGAGAGGGAGGGAGAATGATTGAGTGCGGTAGATATGAAAATGTTGTGAAAGAAAGAACGTTGTCTATAGATTGTCATTAAAATCTGAGAAGGGTTCCGACCAGTTCCTTAGAAAACTGATGAATTTGGCGATGATGATCCAAGAACTGAATCATATGGAATAAATGAGAATCGTTTCTTGACCGAATCTATTGTAGGCTCTCAGTAATGAAGGGAACGGTTTAAATATTTTTTATCCTCTGTTTCTTAAACTGAATAATGTTCATTGTTAAATGTATTTTTCTTATTTTTTGTCTGAATTAGTTTTTTTGTTATTCGGGATCATAATTAGCTTCAACCATTGATTTAGTCTTTCCACTTTATTTTTTCTTTCAGTTTCTCACTTTTCTTTCTTTAAATCATTTTTCCTTTTTCTTTCTTTTACCTTTTGTCTCTTTCTTTTTTTTTTTTCGTACAGATTTTCTTTCTTTCTTCGTTTCTATCACATGCTTGCTTTCTTTCATTTTCTCTTTTTATCCAATTTTCATCTTTTTGTATTCCGTTTCTCTATTTTCCTTTTATTTTTTACGTTTTCCTTTCATTCTTTAGATTCTTTTATCGTTCAATATTCGATTACAATTTGTTTCATTCTTTCTTTCGTTCATTCTTTGTGTTCAGTTTTGATTTTCCTTTTTTTTTTCTTTCTTTAAATCTGTTTTTTTATTGCGAATTCCATTTTGCCTTGTTCCTTCTTTTTCTTCATTTCTTCTTAGATCCCATTTCCTTTTGTATATTCTTATTGTTTATTTCTTTTCTTATTGTTTCTTTTTTCTTTCATTCTCTTTTTCTCTTATTGCTTCCTTTTCTTTCATTATATTTTCTCTTCTTATTGTTTCTTTTCCTTTCATTCTCTTTTTCTCTCATTGTTTCTTTTTTCATTCTTTTACTCTTCATATTGTTTCCTTTTTTATTCTGTTTTTCTCTTTTTATTGCTTCTTTTTTCTTTCATTCTCTTTTTCTCTCCTTATTGTTTCTTTTTTTCTTTCATCCTCTTCTTATTGTTTCTTTTTTCTTTCATTCTTTTTCTCTTATTATTTCGTTTTGCTTTCATTCTCTTTTTCTCTCTTTATTGTTTTCTTTTTTCATCCTCTTTTTCTCTTATTGTTTCATTTTTTCTTTCATTCTCTTTTTCTCTTCTTATTGCTTCTTTTTCTTTCATTCTCTTTTTCTATTTTTGTTTCTTTTTCTTTCATTCTTTTTTCTCTTATTTTTTTCTTTTTTCTTTCATTCCCTTTTCCTCTTCTCATTATTTCTTTTTTTTCCTTTTCTCTTTCCTTTTTTTCCTTTTCTCCCTTCTAATTTTTTCTTTTTTCTTTTATTTTTTCTCTAATCTTTCGCACCTTTTTTCTTTCCTGCTTTTATTTTTTTTTTCTTTCGTTCTTCGCTTTTCCTTTTTTCCCTTGTTGCAAGTGTTTACGTTTTTCTTTCCTTAATTTTTCATGTTTTATCTTATTTGTTAAACTGGCATTTTTTTTTATTTCTTTTTCTTTTCTTTCTTTTAATTTTGTTGCAAGTGTTTAAGTTTTTCTTTCCTTATTCTTAAAAAAAAACCGTGTTTGAAGCCAAATTTTTAAAATTTTATCTCCAGGCTTAATTTTTATTTTATGCTAGACTTTCTGTCAAATTTCTTTTTCTTCTTTCTTTCCTCCTTTCCATTCTCTTTTACTTTCTTTTACTCGCCTTTTCTTCTTCTATTTTCTTCTTTCTTTTATTATCTTCTTTCGAATTGTGCCATAAGACCATTATCACGTTGCGTTGTTTCGAATGTCCCGCGGGATTCTTCTGCCAAAGAAGCTTATCACACGAATCAATTTTGACATCCAGCTGTATTCACTTATCCATCTTAGCGAAGGCAGCGTCGAAGATTTTGCATCTAACTTCCCACTTCAGAATTAAACAAAATTCGTTTACTTACCTCCTACGCAGAAGAGCTCTTTCAGTATATTTTTTGATGAAGGGCCGACGAACAGCGGACCCAAGAGAACAGCCTGGGAAGTCGTTACAGAGGCTTTAGATTATTCTAAATATCATTATTAGTATTCTTTCTTTTCCTTTTTTTTTTTTTTTTTTTTGTACGCTATAAACTATTTCCGAAGAACGGCGTGAATAAAACAAATAAGAAAACGGTAAATCTGATAGATAAATCTAATTATACATGAGGATTTAGTCAAGCGGAAAAAGGATCTAGTAAAATTAGGGTAACAGATTTTGTGCGCTCGAAATAGAAAAGGCTTTTTTCGATACCTTTTTTGGAAGAGATTCCTGTGGATAATCCGGTGAACGCGTTGATCTTTTATCTATGGCATCCCGCGGGGGTGCTCTATACAATCCCTGTGCTGTCTTGTTATCTTCTATTAATAATGATACCCGGCGTTGCAATTGCCAAGTCCCTTTCTTTGTTCCCGTTGCGACGCCGACTTCGCTAAACTGTTTGAAATATTGAAGTACACTAAGGTTATTTTACGAATAGTCGGGTCACTGGTGACTAAACCGGTTCCCCCACCAGGATTTTCTGGTGACGATGTTAGATTCTCTTTCTCTATTTTATTTTTTTACAGTGATAATAAGTCCCGGGAGCCACTCGAGATAAAACGTTACAGAGTAAAACGCACAACTGATGCGATGCAACACTGCGATTGGTCGCTTCATTGGTGACTAAAGTGGTACCCCACCAGGATTTTCTGGTCACGAGGTTAGCCTTTTTTTACTTTTTATTTATAGCGATGTTCACCCTACATAAGGCCTGGGAGTCACTCTATGCAGAGGGTTACAGATTAAGACACAAAACTTATGCGATGCAACTCTGCGATTGAACGGGTCGTTGAGAACTACACCCAATTTAGCGATGTTCACCCTATATAATGCCTGGGAGCCACTCTATGTAGAGGGTTACAGATTAAGGCACAAAACTTATGCGATGCCAGTCTGCGATTGATCAGTTCATTTGTGACTAAATCGGTTCCCCCTCCAAGATTTTCTGGTGACGAGGTTAGCTTCTTTTTAACACGGTATCGAATTAGACTCGATGTATCGCCGCTCGATCGATTATGATCATTTCAAATCCTCCTAATTATTTCTCTCTATATATCCTTGCTTGAACCGGCTTCTAATTCTCTGGAGTGAGCGGCTTTGGGATGGTAGTCGTGGCTCGGCGAGGCACAGTCATATGGGTAAAAGAGAAACTCGGATGAGTTCTACCATGGAATATGTGATCGAGCGGCGCTTATATCCAGTCTAATTCGTTACCTCTTCGTCCCCGAGAACCGTTGGTCAAGTTGGTATGGCATTTGCCTCTTATCATAACTGTTCGGGGTTTCAATTCTCGGTAGTGGATACGAACTGCTGATGAGTCCCAAATATAGGACGAAACGGCCGTCCAGTGCTTTCTGCATTCTGTTGAGGTTTCTTCTAGACTCGATGAATTACTTAATTATGATATATATATATATATATATATATATATATATATATATATATATATATATATAGGACGAATTATGAATTATGATATATATATATATATATATATATATATATGTAGGACGAAAACAACCGTCCAGTGCTTTCTGCATTCTGTTGAGGTTTCTTCTAGACTCGATGAATATATATATATATATATATATATATATATATAGTCCCAAATATAGGACGAAACGGCCGTCCAGTGCATTCTGTTGTGGTTTCTTCTAGACTTTATGAATTACTTCATTATGATTGTTTCAAATCCTCCTAATTATTTCTCTCTCTCTCTCTCTCTATATATATATATATATATATATATATATATGTGTGTGTGTGTGAATAATGAAACCTATTTTTTATGCATAAAAGTACTATTAGTTTTTTAGCTGAATTCGATTTTTCTCTTCTATAAAAATGTATTTCGATGCAGCTGTCATCTCTACATGAGATGGATTTTAGCCTCACAGAATCTTGTTTACGCTTTCCAATTCCTTCTTTTATAAATCCTTGGCCAGTTCTGTTTAAAGCAGATTATAAAACAAAACATATCTCTAGTCGCAGGTCTGCGGTAGGTTGGTTGGTTGATTTTGTTTAGCGGCATAGCAACACCTCTATGGGTTATTTAATGCCGAAATTTAAATATTTTGAACACAATTTTATAACTTCAACTAAATATATTTTGAACGCAATTGTATGTCTTCAACTACAGATAAAATGTATTGCTGGTCATTTTGCTATGTCGGCTGGGGGCTTCGGAAGACACTGACTGCACCTCTGTAGAGGGGGCAACCCCCTCACCAAAACCACCCCAACCAATGATGCGTCCTATGTATGACGATAAAATATATCCTAGTCCTGGGTATGAAGATAAATTACATACGGCAGCAAGGCCTCTGATGAGGAGGTTTTGAGGAGTGTGGAACCACCTCTTAAATACTGGTGGTATCATGTTAGGGTCTCAGCTATGGGCAAATAGTTAACCCCCAAAGCTCGGGACAAAACACTATGAAAGTGTAAAAATAGGTTTTAATACCAGCAATATATATTTTAGAAAAAAAATTATTATCAGCAATACGTTTAAAAAATTACCAGCAATACGTTTTTGAAAAAAAAAAAAGAAGAAAATATTACAAGCAATAAGAATCTAAATACCCCATTGATGTCAATATGCCGTAAAACAAAACAAATCTGACCTATAAATATGTATTTTGGTAATTCTGGTGGGGATATATATTCTTGACACCTTGAGTAGAATAGTTGACCTTAACCAAGTCGGAATTTATAGAGATGACGGCTTAATCATTGTCCCAAATAGCAATGGTCCCTTAACTTCCAGCTTACATAAGAAGATTATTAGGGCCTTCAAATACTTAGACCTTAAAATTGAAATATCTTCCAACCTGAAAATAGTCAACTTTTTAGATATTACACTCAATCTATCGAATAATACCTTTAAACCCTTCCATAAAGTTGATCAAACACCCCTATATACATCAACGTCCACTCTAACCACCCTAAACATGTGATAGATCACATCCCCAAAACTGTGAATACGAGAATAAATAAGCTATCTTCTAGCCAGAAAATATTTAATGATAATAAATTTATATACAATCAGGCCTTAAAAAATAGTGGTTTTAGACAAGAATTAAGCTTTAATGGAGAACTTGTAAATCAGAATAAGAGCAAAACTAAGAACAGGAAAAGGAAGGTAATATGGTTCAACCCACCATATTGCAGACTCTCTAACATAGATATAGGAAGTTTCTTTCTGAAATTAATTGATAAACATTTCCACAGTAAGCATCCACTACGTAAAATTTTCAATAGGAAAACTCTAAAAATTAGTTACTCATGCGTTAGAAATATAGAGAAAATCATATCTTCCCATAATTGCAGAATACTTAAAACTACCACGGTAATGGAACTCAATCTAGTAACCCTACCTGCAATTGTAGGAATAAAGACCATTGTCCAATCGGGGGTAAATGCAAATCTGAAAATGTAGTATACGAGGCAACTATCTTTCCCGAGGGAAATATAAACGAGAAAAAAAGATACATAGGTATATCCGCCGGTGATTGGAAGCAGCGTCTATACAACAATAGACGCTCATTTAGATATAGATGCCTCAGTAGACAGACTTCCTTATCCAAACACTACTGGGAACTGGTGGATAAGGGATTAAACCCAATTTTGAAATGGAGATTCCTATCTATAGCCAGAACACCTAATAACTTCCGCGATCGGTGTGATCTATGCATGGCGGAAAAAATCTTCATTATCAAAGATAAAAATCGAGATGAGCTGCTGAATCTTCGGAATGAGATATTCTCTAAATGTAGACATAAGAAACGTTTCCAAACTTGAACACCGTTTTGTAACAGGTTGTCACTTATGTCGGCTCCATCTCGGTCCTATAACATCGGGCATGACATTTTAATTGTATGACTATTATGTTTATCTCTAAATGTATCTTTGTGCACGTTTATGTGATGCGCTATGTATTTATATATATATATATATATGTGTGTGTATGTTTGTGTATGTGTGTGCATGTATGTATGTATGTATGTGTATGTATATGCATGTATATGTATGTAGATGTGTATATATATATATATATATATATATAGATAGAAATTTTTTTTTTTTTTTTTCATACACGCGCAAATATTTGAATCGTCACTTATTTGGGTTTTAACTTTTTTATATATATGTACATATGTGTATATCTCTGTGTCTGTTTATATGTATGTATGTGTATATATGTGTGTATATTTTGTATGTATATGTATATATATGTATATATGTGTGTATGTATGTAAGTGTGTATATATGTACGTATGGAGGTGTTTATGTATGTATATGTATAGGTGTGTATGTGTACTTATGTATATACATGTTTATATGTGTGTGTGTGTGTGTGTATGTGTATATATATATGTGTAGGGTGTGTATGTATTTGCATGTGTATATATATACATGTGTAAAAAGTGTGTATGTATTTGCATGTGTATATGTATGTGTATATGTGTGTATGTGTGTATATATGTATGTATGTGTGTATATGTATGTATGTGTGTATATATATGTGTATGTGTGTATGTGTGTGTATGTATGGGTATATGTATATATGTATATGGATATATATGTATATATATATATAGGTATATATATGTATGTGTATGTATGTGTTTGTGTATGTATAAGTATGTATGTATGTATGAATATATGCATGGGGTATATGTATACGTGTATATGTATGTGAAAATGTGTGTATATGAATATAGATGAATATGTGTATGTGTGGATATGTGAATATATTTTTATATATATGTATGTGTATATATATATATATATATATATATATATATATATATATATATATATATATGTATGTGTGTATGTATGTGCATGTGTATGTACACGTATGTCTGGGTGTGTGTGTGAGTACATGCCTAAGTGTATGTACCTACTTGTATTGTTTTTTTTTTTGTGTGTATTAGTATGTGTTTTAAACATAGAAATATTTGGTCCTTGCTAAATAAGGCAATCTTTATATTCACCTTCATATATTTATATTTGATTCTAACCTGGAGTCTATACTAATTTTCTCAATTACAAAGCGGCCCTTTAAGTAAACACAATTTTTTTTTTCCTTCGTCTCATCTCTCTCCCCCACCTCTTTTCTTTTCCCCCCTACTTCCTATCCTAACTTCTAATTGTCTGTGATGTATGTATGTCACCACGAAATGTATCTTTATGCATTAGACATCCGTCGACTTTCTTTCTCTCTTCTTTTTTTAAATTCCCCACCCCACCCACATCTCCTAGTATTCTCTCTGTCCCTCCTCCTCATACTTACTCTTTCTCTAAATTCGTTTTTGATTTCCGGAGTTGTTTTTCTGTTTTCATTTTGAATTTGTAGGGCTGATGATTTGGATCGTATTTACGATTCCAATGGAATAAATTATGACCATGGAATATTAGTGTTTAAGCCTTTTTATTATATATATATATATATATATATATATATATATATATATATATATATATACATACATTGCTGGTATTTTTATTATAAAAATGTATTTTTATACTTTCATAATTTTTTTTTTTTTATTTGGGGTTTCACTATTTGCCCATAGCTGGGGCCCTAACATGTGCTACCACTCCGGGTCAGGGTGAACCTGGGAACAAGAGCAATTAAGAGATGGTTCCACGCTCCTCAAAAACCTCTGATCTCTCGATCAGTCTCCTACCTGCCGGATGTAGTTTATCGCCATACCTGGGGCTCGTCTGTGGTGGAATTTTGAAAGAACCGTGTGTTGTAGAGTAATTCGCACTCCTTCAGCACACTGCCAGATGGCCTTAAATAGTCTACGATAAAGGACTTCAGCAGTTGATTAATAAGTTGATTAATAAGTTAATACTAAGCTGATTAATATTCGGACTGATTTTACTTCGTTTGGCTATACAGCATTTGACCCACTTCTATTCCTTGTAAGTTGTCTTGTTAATTGTGTTATTGTTCTGTGGTTTTTTGTTATGTATTCGTTAGCACCGGATACTGGTTCTGAATAAATATATTAAGCACTGATTCTTCTTGACGATACAGCGCCATATTAGCATAGAATTTGGTTTTCAGGACGAACCTTATTGTTGAATCGCTAAAAAAAATAATAATTCAAATAAAACAGTATCGAAAATTAGAAAAGTTTGTTGTGTTCACTTTGCACATGGATAAAGCATGAATCCATCTTTTTCCCGAACTGCAGTTGTGGATTAAATGCAGTTGTGGGTTAAGGTTTTTTATAGACTTAACCGCAAGTTAATGAGGATTACTTAGGATTATAAACTGGGGATTAGTCAACGAGGAATCGCTGCATTATCTTTTCCAATATTAGGGATATTCGTAAATAAGAAAGAAAATCGATGTCGAAAGTCAGGATCGCCTATATCTTGAAGGGGGTACGGTATTAAAAACAGATATTGAAGAGGTAGAGAGGTACGGTTGTCAAAAACCTGAAAGGACATGGCTTAAAAAAAAACAAGGAAATCGAAAACATGGAGAGCCATGAACGTTCACGTCCTGGGGCGACATGGTATGTAAAATTAAAATTAAAGTGGTGGAGAGATCCTCTACATAGAATATGACGTTAAAAAAAAAGAAGTTGAAGTAGTGAAGAGCCATAATCGCCTACGTCTGGAAGGGATATGGCATGAAAATCATGAAATAGAAGCTGTGGAGAGTCATGATTGTCTACAGCTTGAAGAGATCTAGCTTAAAAATAGAAATAGGAGAGCCATGGACATCCAAGTCCTGAAGAGACATAGCATATAAAAAGTGAAAATGAATTGACGTGGTAGAAAGTCATGAACCCTTATACCCTGAATGAATATGGAATTAAAAACAAAGAAGTTGAAGTGGTGGGGAGTCATGGTCGCCTGCGTCTGGAAGAGATATGACATGAGAAACAAAAAATGGAAGCTGCAGAGAGTCCTTATCGTCTACAAGGGATATAGCATTTTAAAAAAAGAAAATGGAAGCTGTGGAGAGTCATGATCGCTTACGTCTTGAATGGAGATAGCATGAAAAATTCAAACCATGGAGAAGTCTAATTGTGTTTGCACCCTGAAGAGAGATAGTAAAAAAAAATAAGGGAAGCTGTGGAGAGATATGAAAACCTATAAAGTGAACGAATCTTCTTCTATGTGGTGTGTCCCTTCAGGACGCAAGAGAGAACGGCTCTCCACAATTTCCTATCCCTTATAGCTCTTAGCAGCCTTTGACTTTCCGTCAATCCTCCCACTCTCCGTTCTTCCATTCACTCGCATAAGTTCGTCAGGTCAGTGGCCTGCTGTCTCCACACTGTTCCTTTTGACTTCGATATAACATGTGAGTGTCAAATTCTCCAAGTCCTTCTTCCTTATTATGAATTACTATTTCTTAACACTGACGCGCTCCGTCCATGCTATTCTCACCTTCCTTTTGTAGAAGGGAATAACAATGAGGAAGAAGTAAAAAAAAAAGAAAATTAGAAATAATGATCACTTAAGTCCTGGAAGCCAATGAGATAAAGAAATAGGTGTTTGCTAATATCTCCGGGCTAGGTAGGGTGGTCTATCGCCCAGTTCACACTCATCCCCAGTGCTTTGAAGAGGAGAAGAGGTTATCGTTTGTTTCCGGTTTAGGATTAGTGGTATTAGCGTTTTACCTGGGTGAAAGGATTATATATATATATATATATATATATATATATATATATATATATATATATATATATATATTATAAATTAACTGATTTAAAATATGGTTTCATCGCTACACAAGAATTACCATGTTTCAAAAACAGAAAACAAAAATTCAATTATATTAAATTAAAAGCATTAGTTCCGTTTCATCTTCAAACGAATTTTGGAATCAGAACACCGGATTACATATCTTATTGTTCTTCCCTTTTTTAATAAAATATATATATATATATATATATATATATATATATATATATATATATATATATATATATATATATATATATATATATATATATATAGAGAGAGAGATAAATATATATATATATATATATATAAAGAAATGGACAAAGTCCGACAATTTATTTATTAAAGACATTTTATGTTTAACGTTCTTTTTTATAGATACAAGTATTAAAGTAAATGCTCTGTTTATAATAAACAGTATTAAATGCCAGTAAATGTTATTTAATACTGTTTATTATAAACAGAGCATTTACTTAAAATAATTGTATCTATAAAAAAAGAATGTTAAACATAAAAATGTCTTTTTTATATATATATATATATATATATATATATATATATATATATATATATATATATAACCGATTCTGTATATACATATATATATGTATATATATAACCTATTCTGTATATACATATATATATATATGTATATATATATATATATATATACAGAATAGCTTATATGGATGTTGCATAATTGTATATATGAAACAGAAACACAGCGCTTTCTTCGAGATTATTCTTCGAGTTCTTCCAGACCATTCTTCGAGATCTTGACTACAGAATGATGTACCACTGCCGACAGACGTCTGAGAAATGTGTGCGGTGAAAAGACAATTGATGAAATTGATGCCTGGAGATACGTGAAAAAGTATAAGGAATGCGAAATCAGTGTGAAGGACAAATCGCTTTATCCAGCGATGGACTACAGAGTGCCTGAAAAAATCCTAGTCAGATTTCACAATTCGGTTAAAAGATGGCGCAAGTTCATTGTGACCATTTGGAAGACTGTCATATTGTAGACAGAGGCTTATTATAAACGCATGCGTTATGCTATTAATAAAAGTGATATCAGCTTCCCAGACAAGACTTGATCGATTAGAAATTATATGCAATCAAATATAATACACAATTTAATCCTCCCTTTTATCTGCGAACTAGCAGTAGAGCCCGGCGTTGCCCGGGGATGTAACAGTAAGAGATAGATCAAGTATCGACCATCATAAAGACTGAAATAATAAAATTGACAAAGATTATTGTTTAAGGTTGACGGACACGCATGTCTTAATTAGTTTTTTTTCTACGAATTGGTCAAACTCAAACTCAAACAAAAACATTGTTTTCAATCGTTATGAGTCTACCGATTGAATAAAATTTTATTATAAACAATTGTCTTGTAAATAGAATTTTTAAAGCATTCTGAATTTAAAAATAAATAAAAAAGTGTGCAAGACAAAAAGAAACACTACCTGCCAAAAAAAAAGTGAAATTTTGTTGAAATCGGTTGAAAAATGTACGAAATCCGATCCCATATATAAACGAAAACACACACACACACACACACACACACACACACACACACACACACACACACACACACAGCCAACCTGGGTTTTATAATAAGTATAACTCGATAACTCCATATTAATAAGTATAACTCGATATTAGTTGTCCCCCTTTCATTAATATCTCCTTAATCGTGTTTTCAAATTGATTTCGTGCAAAAACAATTATGTTTTTCCAAATTTTGGCGCTGTCAGAACCACCGCAAGGTAATTTTACGTAGTCCTGTGAATTTTTGTTGAAATCGGTTGAAAAATGTAGGAAATCCGATCCAATATATAAACGTAGAGACACACACACAATCTGCGTTTTATAATAAGTAAGATTTGTGGACTTTTGCAGGCTAATTTAAATTGGTATTGAGGACAAAAAATACCGCCTTGTGGAAAGCAAGCGCTGAACCACGTATGGTCTTAATTCTTTTTCTCCCAGCTAGATTTGACATGTCGGTTCAATTCGTCGCAAGTACATCATCACTGGTGGTGACGATTTTGAAAACTAACGTCGTAAACAAAAGTTTACTCTAAATATATGTGATATTTTTTTATTAATAATCTTCCGGGTGTCTCAATTATCTCCTTTCATCTCAACTCTTCAAGTTTTTGTGCACCACTGCAGTAGCCAGGTATTGAACTCGCAACTATTTTTCTCAAGTCAATGGATCTAACCAACGTTTTTATCCACTGGGCCATATGCCCTTGAGAATAGAATCGTTGGCTGGATCCGGAAGAGGCATTGGCACGGGGAACTAGAACAATCTACCACGGCGAACGAAATAAAGTGTTCGGTTCGAAATTCCAATCACCTGAAGAAGTCATCAGCGTACTACGGCCGAAACGTCGGAAATATGGCAACAAAGATGTGGACAAATAATTACAATGTCTCATCTTAGAAATACAGACAGAAATGTGGTACTACAGAAGGATGTTGAGAATACCATGGACTGAACATATGAGTTACGACGTTTATATAAAATGTATTCAGGAAGGATTCTTATAATTAATATCAGAAAGAGATATTTGAAATTTCAAAGTGCACTTTTACAAAAGAAAAAAAATGCATCAATTGCTCCTTATAATGTGTCTGGCCATAATTTTGATGCAAAAATGCTACTTTAATTAAAAAAGAAAGCAATTTAGTACGATTACTAAGTGTAGCGAAAGTGCTTTAATCGATAGATTACCCCTAGTAAATTTGCGTCCATGTTCTTACAAAATTTCGCCATTCTTGACAGATCTGTTATCTCAATGTAGGGTACTTAATAAGAAACGTTAAAAAATATATTAACAGCAAGAATAAGAAAGTAAATTAAATTGGCTAGATTATACATCTGCCATATAGGGCATAAATGAATTAAATCGTCTGTTTATATAAATAAGCGGACTTGAGGAGAGTCAACATTAGGTCAATTGCTAAGTGTACATTCGTGTAGTAAACTTTCTATTTCATTACTTACCTACGAGATTCATACTTATCTGCCCCTGTGCTGGTATCATGACTACGGCTAGCTTGGACCGGCTCTGACCAGCTTGGACAAACTATGACCAGCTAAGAGCAGCTTAGACCAGCGACCCGAGTGAAAACACTCGGGTCCCCATGTTAAAAAACTAACTTTGTGTCACAACATGACACAGTGGGGGTCAAGTAAATCTCACTTACCTGCCCCAGGGCTCCGTTCCGGTGCTGGTGGTATCACGGCTACGACTAGCTTGGACCAGCTATGACAAGCCAAAACCACCTATGACAAGCTCTGACCAGCTTGGACAAGCTATGACCAGCTTGGATTAGTGGCTCGAGTGAAAACACCCAGTTCCCTTATTAAAAACTGACCTTGTGTCACAACCTGATTCAGTGGGGGGTCAAGTAAATCTCCTTACCAACGAGATTGTCTTTCTTATTTATTTCCCTCTGTTATCTCGAAAACACGAGATATAACAATTCCCCGGATAGATATTTTTTCCGAGTCAACTAGTTTATGTCATCTGCTTGCATCTCTTAAATAACATTTATCTGAGAAATTTTTCCTTACTGTTGTAACCTAGAAAGGGTTACTGAATGAGGAATAAGCAAGACAGAGGTTGGAAATTAAATGGTAATCTTTATAACATCAACAAAATACAATACTCGCCAGCGGCGTGAAATAGGTAAACCACCGCTACTGGTGGACTACTTAGATATTACTCCCACTTAAGATAGTATCCAATGTATTTGTGGATTGGGATATACCTATAACACATACAGATGACACCGTTGTTATACGAAAGGGCTTGCATTTATAAATAATTTGTCGCACGATGGAGCCGTGCACAGCAAATTGTTTTGATAGCTTTCTGTAGCTTTCATTATAGGCTTCAGCTACGCGACATTTTAAAGCTTCAGGAATTTCTTTGTCATATAATTCATAATTGAATGGAATTGTCCGTTTATGTAGTTAAGCGAAGTTGAGGAGAGATACCATTAGGTCAAGTGTACCTTCATGGTACTTCCCGGTCGCTATCCACTACTACAGCGTCCTGGGTAAGACGTTAAACTGCATCCGCGTCCTGGGTAAGACGATAAACTACATCCAGCAACAAGGCCTCTGATCAGGAGGTTTTGAAGAGCGTGGAACCACCTCTTAATTGCTGGTGTTCCCAGGTCCACCTTGACCGGGGGTGGTAGCACCTTTTAGGGTCCCAGCTATGGGCAAATAGTGAACTCCTAGTTTTTCCAGATCTTACCCACGTCCTGGGTATGACAATAAACTACATCCGTGTCCTGGGTATGGCGATAAACTACATCCGCGTCCTGGGTATGGCGATAAACTACATCCGTGTCCTGGGTATGGCGATAAACTACATCCGCGTCCTGGGTATGGCGATAAAATACATCCGCGTCCTGGGTATGACAATAAACTACATCCGTGTCCTGGGTATGGCGATAAACTACATCCGCGTCCTGGGTATGGCGATAAACTACATCCGCGTCCTGGGTATGACAATAAACTACATCCGTGTCCTGGGTATGGCGATAAACTACATCCGCGTCCTGGGTATGGCGATAAAATACATCCGCGTCCTGGGTATGACAATAAACTACATCCGTGTCCTGGGTATGGCGATAAACTACATCCCTGTCCTGGGTATGGCGATAAACTACATCCGCGTCCTGGGTATGACAATAAACTACATCCGCGTCCTGGGTATGACAATAAACTACATCCATGTCCTGGGTATGGCGATAAACTACATCCGCGTCCTGGGTATGACGTTAAACTACACCGGCGTCCTGGGTATGACGTTAAACTACGTCCAACAGCAAGGCCTCAGATAATGTTTTCAGAAAAATAATGTTGCCAGCTATACGTTTTTGAAAAATAACGTTGTCAGCTATACGTTTAATAGTACTGTATATTTAATATATGTATATATATATATATATATATATATATATATATATATATATATATATATATATATATATATATATATATATATATATATATATATATATATATATATATATATATATATATATATATATATATATATATATATATATATATATATATATATATATATATATATATATATATATATATATAACAATTTGGCATTTTGATATACCATAAAACCCAACCAACCAACCAACATCCACTACTACACCGTGCCTCTTTTCATTTGTACCCACTTCTTAAAATAATAATAATAATGATTTTATTTTCGTTAAGATCAAATATTTAACTATGTGATACTGGAATTTTTACGGATATTTTATTGTCATGGAACTCATGAATTTATTCCATCATTAACTGAAAAATAAAGATACACTAGACATTTTAAATGGGAAAACCCTGAAATCTTCATGTGTCTTTCTAGTTTTGATTAATAAATTTAATAGCGAAAATTTTCTTTAATTTTCTTTTTCTCAAATCACATGGGTCTTTTAGCCAACCAATATAAGCATTTCACAACAGAATATTAAATTGTTGTCTGACTGTACCCTCAATATTATTGATACAGATAAAAGATCTGATATTATTAATTTTTGAAATTCTTTACTTCAGATTTGGCACCCGAAAAAATTAGGTTAACTTTCTTTGCGTTGCGTCATTCCATGATTTAAACCTTTGCTACAGACCCGATCTACAAAAGGACGACGCGAATGCACTAATTACTTCTCAACTTTTTTGTCGAAATTAAATCTGACGGTATCATTCCATCTTAAAACGATTATTTTCGATATGAAAAAAAAAATGCCTAGCATTTCAAGTAGACATCACTTACAATATGAAACTCAAATATAAAGAAACGAGTCAAAAATAAAAATAAAAATTCAATCAAAAGAGAAGACCAAAGAAATACTTGTATTCCTTTTAATTATTCAAGTTTTGAAAAAAGGCAAATATTTAAAAATAAGCAACAAACAAATTTGCAAATAACAAGGAAACTTTAAAATTGTTTTGAAAAGCGCTCATCGTAGTCACCTCCCGTTTCTCATAAGCCCGGGAAACAGGGAGAAAAAGAATCGTGTCTGGCTTGCAAAGGGCCGCTTGCTTAAGCAAATGTAATTATTAGAAAACGAACGCAAGCCTCTTTAGGGACGTCCCTCTGGCTATTCACTTCGCCTTTTTATGGTATTCTCTTTATGTTCCGAAATACAAAATTTTCCTTTTTTTTTAATACCGGGAAAAAATAAAACAGAAACAAAAGATATTTCTATATCAATTGAAATTATCCCTAACAATCATTTTATTCTTTTTTTTTTTCTCTATATTGTTATTAAACTGATGTGTCGGCCCAATGGTTAGCGAAAAGGAAAAAAAATTAAAATCAGCATGACACTTTCAAATGTTGTCTAAGTCTAATGAGTTTATTTTGATTTTTAAATTCTATGTTGTTTAGCTACCATAATATATATATATATATATATATATATATATATATATATATATATATATATATATATATATATATATAGTCAAACCTCGTGAGCCAGACAAACCTACCCCACTGTTTTTTCGACAGACTTTCATGTTCCTGGCTCTTTCTTTTTTAAAACCTTTTTTTCCTTCGAGATTGATTTGATTATTGGCAAATCAAAATTCGAAAGTTTTTTCGAACAGTATAGTTACCTATATATATATGTATGTATATATATATATATATATATATATATATATATATATATATATATATATATATATATATATATATGTTTTTTTTTTAAATATGTTTCCATCGCTACATAGGAATTACTATGTTTCAAAAACAAAGTTTTTAGCTTCTGTTTTTGAAACATAGTAATCTATGTAGCGATGAAATCATATTTAAAAAAAATAATTATAATATAGGCTCTACTTGTGTATTGAGCACTGTTTTTAAAAATAAAACTAAAATACTAAAGAACTTTTGGATTATTAACCTAACAGTTTTTCCCTATTTTTCAATTTATTTGCACACACACACACACACACACACACACACATATATATATATATATATATATATATATATATATATATATATATATATATATATATATATATATATATATATATATATTAATAAGTCTATTTAAATTCGGTAGTTGAAAAACCTGGATAGCACAATTTTCAAATAAATTTGTATCCAAGGAAAAATGAAACGAAAAAGGCACCAGAAACCTTCGAACAGGGCGAAAGAAATGGTCGAATACCTTAAATCTCTGGTACAAAGAACAAAAAACAGCGAGTAATAAGTTAAAACGAAGAGTGTTCAATACACTAAGTAGAACAAATGTAAATCCTAATTAGCCAGGTACTACCTACCTAGGTTTCACCACATGGGAAGTTCACCCTGGTGATGCCATGTGGTAGCACCTAGGTATGTAGTACCTGGCTCATTAGGATTTATTTATTTTATGATCTTATAAAAAGATGGAAAGTACTTGGGAAATTAAAGTGATTTTCAATGTTACAGTTCATTTCTTGCGTCATTTGATTGTAACACAAGGTAATCTATCCGTGAATATGAACGGATTATGCTAAAAATAATAAAAAATAATTTATGTAATTTATTTAATCATATATATATATATATATATATATATATATATATAATGTACGTATTTATACAAGCACCATTTAAGACGAATTGACAAGGTACTGTGATAAAGATTCTATTAAATCGCAGTACCTTTTCACTCACCTTTAATGAAACATATATAAAAGAGGGATTGCTGCCCACATAGTATAAACTGTATGTTTGGAGTTAGTCGTTATCTTCCCCACATATCAGCATAAACTGTGTCTCTTAAACCATCTACCTAGAGTGGCTACCGGGTCTTGTACAGGGGAAACCGTATTGTCAATAATCTTACTTATTATAAAACGCAGATTGTGCGTGTGTGTGTGTGTGTGTGTGTGTGTGTGTGTTTATATATTGGATCGGATTTCCTACATTTTTCAACCGATTTCAAAAAAAACTTCACAGGACTACGTAAAATGACCTTGCGGTGGTTCTGACAGCGCCCCAAAATTGGAAAAACACAATTGTTTTTGCACGAAATCAATTTGAAAACACGATTAAGATGCATTAATGAAAGGGGGACAACTCATATCGAGTTATACTTATTAATATCGAGTTATACTTATTATAAAACCCAGTTTGGTTGGTTGTGTGTGTGTGTGTGTGTGTGTGTGTGTGTGTGTGTGTGTGTGTGTTCGTTTATATATGGGATCGGATTTCTTACATTTTTCAACCGATTTCAACAAAATTTCACTTTTTTTGGAAGGTAGTGTTTCTTATTGTCTTGCACACTTTTTTCTTTATTTTTACATTCAGAATGCTTTAAAAAATTCCATTTATAAGACAATTGTTTATAATAAAATTCTATTCAATCAGTAGACTCATAACGATTGAAAACAATGTTTTTGTTTGAGTTTGGATTTGACCAATTCGTAAAAAAAAAAAAAAAAAAAAAAACAATTAAGACATGCGTGTCCGTTAACCTTAAACAATAATCTTTGTCAATTTTATTTTTCAGTCTTTATGATGGTCGATACTTGATCTATCTCTTACTGTTACATCCCCGGGCAACGCCGGGCTCTACTGCTAGTAATAATAATAATAATAATAATAATAATAATTTCCTTCACAATCGGAGTAGGATTTGAAATTTCAATGAGAGATAATCTCATTGTACTTGTAAACAGACAAACAATATAACCCAATGTCAAACGTTACATTTTCAGGAGCGTAGGGCGTTAGGAAATTATCGTGCAGTTAATTTTCTTGTGTTCGTAAATTGAGGAATTTCAAATGCGTATATGTTTCGATTAAATATCAAATCTGAGGAAATAAATGGCGTCTATTTACATTGGCCGCTTCAGTCTCATGTTTGAGAATGTAGAATAAAATTCAGAGTTTTATAAAAAGTGAGGCTCAAGTTGGATCGTCACTATTCATGTCAGTTAATATATATATATATATGTTAAATGGCATCTTTTCAAACTCTTATCTTTTCTTGCTCTCTCTCTCTCTCTTGTCCCTCTCTCTCTCTCTCTCTAGCTGTCGCAGCCTGTTCATATCTAACCCTCCCAGTCTGTTCGTATCTATCTATCTA
>CAHIKZ030003380.1:97500-107500 GCA_903632075.3 Acanthosepion pharaonis | reverse complement strand
TTAGTATCTATCTATTGTAGAGTAATAGACAAAATGGCCGTTCCCGAGGAGAGAGGTGGCTTTGGTATAATATCGACGCCAGCGTGACAGTGACTTCGGATCATATGAACGTGTATTGAAAGCCCACTTTGTGTCCCATTCTAACTTCGTAGTGAGCTCAGGAAAATAAAATCTAGCGCTAATGACTGTTTCAACGCAAAACATTTGGGTGGGCAAATAAGACTTTTACAGATTTATTGACTATATATATATATATATATATATATATATATAGATAGATAGATAGATAGATAGATAGATAGATAGATAGATATAATTCTCTGATGAAGCTTTAATAAAGTGTAGCATGTTAGATTGATAAACGTTTCCGATTTGTTCTTTATCATATCATTCATTCGCATTCTAATCCATATTTGATCTGTATTTGCTACAGTTAGATCGATAGATCGATAGATTTGAACAGACTGAGATAGATCGATAGATAGATAGATAAATAATTAACAAATTGCGATAGATATTTAGATAGATAATGAACAAACTGAGATAGATAATAAATAGATATTGGAATATATATATATATATATATATATATATATATATATATATATATATTCTTTCCCTGACGATCCGTTTAGGTGAAACTTTCCCTGACGATCCGTTTAGGTGAAACCTAGATAGGTTTGTCTGGCTCACTAGGTGTATATCTAGGTCTGCTCTACGGTTGTATTGAGCTCTTTTGTTAGTTAGTTGTTTACTCATATCGGGGTTTTTTTCTTTGGGCTTCAGACCTGCATCTGTGCGATTTTTTTTGTCGGCAGAAGTTCATGTTTGTAGCTCTTTCTTTTTTAAAACCTTTTTTTTCCCTCGAGATTGATTTGATTAGCAAATCAAAAATTCCAGGGTTTTTCGAAACGAGTCTAGTTATCTATATTTATATGTATTTATATATATATATATATATATATATATATATATATATATATATATATATATATATATATATAATTGTTTTGTTTTTTAAATAGAAACAAAAATACTAAAGAACTTCGGATTATTAACCTAACGTGTTCTTTCCTATTTTTCTATATATTTGCTCGCGCACGCACGCACGCACGCACACACACACATTATATATATATATAGATAGATAGATAGATAGATAGATAGATATGAAAATATTGGAATACCTAGCGAGATCGATAGATTTTTTAAAAATATGTCTTTAGAATCTAGCCAGTTCCATTTAGATACTTTTTGTTTGTGTTTCCATAACTTTTGTTATTAAATACCCACATTGTGATAATAGAATATCTAAGAATGGTGAAACAATGTAAGAACCCGGATGCATATTTGCCGTGGCTGATCAAGCGATGAAAGCAATTTTTCGACATTTTCATCTGAGTGAATTCATTGTTTTCTCTTATCATCTCGAGTCCACGAATCAATTTGTTGATAGCCGTAGAAAATTGATTGAGAAAAATACCGAAATATTCTTTCAAATAATTTTTCTTTTCCCCAAGTACTTTCAATATATCATCTTAGACCGTCTTCAGAGGGTCAAATTGTCTTTTTATGTGTATATTTATTTCTGCAAATTCAGAACAATTTTACTGTTCATTTTACTGCGTTTGTTATCATTCGATATCAATTTCAAATTCATGAGGTTTATATATATATATATATATATACATATAATTATAGATAATTAGACTCGTTTCGAAAAATACTCGAATTTTTGATTTGCCAATAATCAAACCAATCTCGAGGGAAAAAAGGTTTAAAAAAAAGAAAGAGCTACAAACATGAACTTCTGTCGACAAAAAAATCGCACAGATGCAGGTCTGAAGCCCAAAGAAAAAACCCCGATACGAGCAACAACTAACAAAAGAGCTCAATACAACCGTAGAGCAGACCTAGATACACCTAGTGAGCCAGACAAACCTACCTAGGTTTCACCTAAACGGATCGTCAGGGAAAACCTTCCCTGACGATCCGTTTAGTGAAACCTAGGAAGGTTTTTCTGCTCACTAGCTCTATCTATCTATCTATCTATCTATCTATCTATCTATCTATATATATATATATATATATATATATTTATATATATATCACAGCAAAAAACCAAATTACCTCAACATGGGTATAGTCTATTTCAAACTCTTCTGTATGCGGCCATCATCAGCCTCTAAGCCCTGATAGCCGTCTACAGAACGGCTTGAAATAGACTATACCCATGTTGAGGTAATGTTTTTTTTGTCGTAAAAAATACACACGGTCTGTTAAATTAAAAACATCGAGTTCTCTGTGGATCAGTTTTAATAATTAATATTACTAGGATACACCCGGATTATATACCAACGGATCAATTATCTGTACTATATATATATATATATATACACACACACATATATATATATATATATTATGAAATGGACAAAGTCCAACAATTATTTTAAGACATTTCTTATGTTTATACATTCTTTTTATAGATACAAATATTTAAGTAAATTTTCTGTTTATAATAAACAGTATTAAGCAACATTTACCGGCCTGAATGTCCGAGAAATTTTCATACAAAATATTCGTCCTGTATCCTATACGGAACCGCCATTTCGAATTCGAACCTGTATCCTATACGGAACCGCCATTTAGTTTGACGTGCCTTTAACCGATTTGGCCACAGAGGAGCGTTTGGTTAGCAAGGTCGAATTTACTGTATTTTAAACTTCAATCTTCCATGAATCTCTCACGTATATTCATATCTGCTCGATGCGTATCCAAATATAAACAAATGACGTCACACATTATGAAATGGACAAAGTCCGACAATTATTTTAAAAAGAAGATAGAGAAAAATACATTATTTTATTATATATTATGGTACATCTAATAATACTTAAATTCCTTGATTTTTAATTTTAAATTGCTATGTATAAAAAAACATAATGAATGAAATAAGAATTGTATTTTGGTTCAAAAATATATAAAAACATTTTAATCATACTAGAGTTCTCATTAAAAAATAAAAATAAAAATATATCTTAAAATAATTTTTAAAAAAATAAAAAATTAACCCAATTTCAGGTACCTAGATATCTCTAAGAATATGTCTTCATAACTTAAATGCACATTTTTGCTGGAAGTAAGTTGTTGAGTCGTTAATGTAACAGTTCTCCAAGACATGTATGAATACAATACATCCCCCAACATCTAAACTATATCTTTAACTTTTCAAATTTAGCGTTGACTTTCCTTCTGATTAGTTAAAATTGTACATTATTTACATTATTTACCTCATCTTTGTCGCCATATTTATTACAACATTTCAGCTGTTGTACGCTTTAGCCTTCTTCAGGTGGTTGGAATGACGAACTTAACCCTGGGGTAGACTGTTCTAGTTCCACGTGCCATGTTTAATAGATGTCAGTTATCAGTTATCTCCCGTTAATTTCCCTTTCCACTGCCTTAACCGGGTATTGAACTCACACTCTTTAGGCCCTGTCACTGGATCTAAACAACGCCTTTATCATTGAATCCTCTGTGTATGAATTTCTGGGTATTATAAACCTAATGTCTTCAGCAACCATTTTTAACAGTGCTCATATTGAAGTTAACAGGAGATAACTGATAACTGACATCCATTAAACATGGCACGTGGAACTAGAACAGTCTACCCCAGTGAGCGAAATAAAGGGTTCAGTTCGACATTCCAACCACCTGAAGAAGGCCGGAGCATACAACGACCGAAACATTGTAATAAATATGGCGACAAAGATGAAGACAATAGTCCGAATAATGTAAATAATGTACATACCTCATTTCAGAAATATAAACAGATACTGAAAGGCCGAAACGTTGTAGTAAATATGGCGACAAAGAGGAGGACAATAGTCCGAATAATGTAAATAATGTACATAATACCTCATCTCAAAAATATAGACAGATACTGAAAGGCCGAAACGTTGTAATAAATATGGCGACAACGATGAGGACAATAGTCCGAATAATGTAAATAGTGTACATAATACCTCATTTCAGAAATATAGACAGATACTGAAAGGCCGAAACATTGTAATAAATATGGCGACAACGATGAGGACAATAATCCGAATAATGTAAATAGTGTACATAATACCTCATTTCAGAAATATAGACAGATAGTTAAAAGAGACACACCCATAAGATCTAAAAATCTGGATTCCCCACCTCCATATTATCTCTTTAATAAGCAAACATATTGTTTTCTATTTTCAAGTGTAAATCATTTTCACCAAAATTACCGAACATTGCCTGATGACGAGATAAAACCTTTTTGACTCAAAACATAGAAATTTCCGTGTCGAAATCTAAAATAGTTTTAACAAAAATAGCATTAAAAAGATATTATGTTCTACGTTGTATTGATTACATTAAAAAAAAAAAAAAAAAAAAAAAAGTAAATGCCTGACAGCTGTGGATTTTTAAATTTTTTTCTTTCTCTGCATTTGTATATATATACATATATATATATATATATATATATATATATATATATATATATATATATATATGGTGAAGGTTTCCACACATTAATCGAATCTCATGTGCTGTTGTTGGGCTGTCGGTTTCCTGGGAACTGATCTGCTTGACCCCCATACGTCCAATTCGACGGGAGAGTCGAGAGTATATATATATATATATATATATATATATATATATATATATAACCCTACACAACATAGGAAGTGTGTGTATTTATGTTGTATGTATATGTATGCATGTGTGTGTATGTGTATGTGCGCATATGTGTATATTAATTCCTTATAATAAGACAGTATGTATGTATGGAGAGGGAATATACGTATACGTGCGCATGCTGACAAAAACACAATAAAATGGAAATCGATCTAAGAACTCAGATGATGTCATTAAAAGATAAGAATATAGATATCCTTTTCCCCTTTTCTCTGACCAGTCTTAATTGTTTTATTAACATTCACGCAGAGTTCAAATAAGACATTTGCGTGACTAACAGACAAAAAAGAAATGTCTAATATTGAGAATATTTAACATCGAAAAACATAAGAACAATTAATTCCTTTTAATAATATGTGGAAATATCCACCCTTTGGCTGATGAGAGTCGCGAGACCGGAAACCTGTGTAGGAAAATTATGCAAAATAAAGCATAATATTTTTTTTTTTTAAATCCACAAAACGTTTGCGGTTTCTCTCTCCTTTTATTATATACACTTTTCTCTTGTTGAAACTACTATAACCTCTTCCCTTTATATATATATATATATATATATATATATATATATATATATATATATATATATATATATATATATATTTGTTTGAATAAAAAACAGACCACGTTAAGATTCCATGTAATAAGTTATTTCACCATAACCCCTTTAACAGGGTTCTGGATCATCAGACTTTACTTCAAAAGCTGAAATGAAAAATGAAAAGAAATTCACACGTTTTTCACGGACCTCATCAAGTATACGTAAAATTAACGAAGTGAGGAAGTGAGGTGGGAGAGAGGATATGAGGCCGAAACATATGTATCATTTTAGTTTCCTATTTTAACCCCAGTGTGTCGGCTAGATGTTGCTCAAATTTAACGCGTCTCGTCTCTAGATAAAGGTGGCTAAGGGGTGAATGATAAGAACGACATTAAAGGAAGAAGTTACAAACAACCCCAATCAATTACACGACAGGTTTCATTCAAATTCTTAGACGCTGTCAGTTCGCGTTACTTTAACGTGCATATTTGGGAGGTTAAGGTTTGATAAATATCTAAATGTTTAAACAATCTACGAAGAAATTAATTTGAAATTCGGTGGCGTTTTGGGTATTTTCTATGAAACAGTCGATTGGAAAAATTCATAGACAGAACATTGAAAGAGTAATCCATTTTATATTTAGTAATCTTTTTTATTCCACTAAAACTTTTATCTTATTGCTTGTTAGGTTTCTTTAAATTCCTTGAAGTTTCTCCTATATTCGTTTGAATATATATATATATATATATATATATATATATATATATATACTGTGTGATGCAGTAATTACGAAAGTGTTTAAACTGTAATATTTTAGGGGGAAATGTTCTTTTTATTGAAATTTTTCGCCCCCTATTAAGGGGCATACTAGTTTCATTCTCTCCATGTCCAGTCGAGAAAAGAAAAAAAAAGGGTCAACCGCTGAAGTTTGTTTAATATTTAGAGTCCTACTTTCGTCCAAACCCGAGGTTACTAGTTGAGTAAAATTTTCGATTTTGGTAATATTCATTCAAGGTTAAGAAAGGAGCAAATTGCGACAGCCGGAAGATGACATTTGACAGATGACACGTCAGAATCCTCAGCTTGTATATAAATAAAAAAAAAGGAAAAATGTTTTACTTCCGGAAACAGACGCGTTTACTTTATACATGTACTGGCATTGAATTATGATTGGCGGACATAATCTGAACAGTAAGCACTGCGACCGGAAATAAACATTTTTTTTTCAAAATTAATTCTGATTTGATTTACTTGTTTGGCTTACAAACACCTTATGGAACATTTAATGTCGAAATTAATTTCCTTTTTTTTTTTTTTTTTTTGGCGGGGGTTTCAAGTAATGAACATATATGTTATTCTGCTTTCGCAATTGAATACATGGTAAATAATACTCAGCTTTTGTGCATATACATGTGTGTGTGGACATAATTTCTGGAGGCGGTGATATGTGTGTTTTATGTTGAAGTTATATCTTGAAATAAAATTTGGTTTCTTTAAGGAATCCCAGGATATTATATGGATTAATGCCATGAAAGACTTTTATATTTAACAGCACCCCACCACGAGGGATGTATATGGCACAAGGCTGAGTTTATCGTGGGTTCTCCGAGACTGTAGGCTCGGCCAAAAATATTCCCGTACAACCCGCATTAGCAGGACCAAGCCTGTCTACCTCTCCTTCGGCAAAGCCACGTCCGGGTTCCTCTCTGCTCGAGGCAGAGAGTTCGACAGATGAACAATCTGAAAGACTTATTTAATGTTGCTGGTTTGCTTTGTTGATCTTGTTTAGCGGCATATCAACCGCTATGGTTTACTTAATGGGGAAATGTAAATATTTTAAACACAATGTTATAACTTCAACTAAATATGTACTATAACTATTGTAATTTTACTAGAAATATGTATTGTTGGCATTTTTATGTAAAAATGTATTTTTATATTTTTTGTTTCGGGCTTAGATATTTTCTCATAGCTGGGACCCTAACAGGTGCTACCATTCCAGTTAAGAGTGAGCCTGGGAGCAACAGTAATTAAAATGTTCCTTAAGGGTATTAGCACGTAAAAAAAAAAGCAAAAGCGGCATAAACCTGAATGTGTTCGACAGGGTTTTGCATCTAGCCACATAGAACACAAGCAATTTTAAATTTAAACTTAAATGACTCTGCATCTTCCGTATTTCTTTCGATGTTTTACAAAATCGGCGTTTGTCAGATTTCACCCTCTTCCACCCATAAAGCGTTTCGGCCTTCATCAGACTAAAGTAATGTTTACATTTGTATCTGTACGTGTGTCTTGGTATCTAGTCTAACCACATTTAATTAGTTTCTCTTTGTTTATGTTTTCCCCTTTTGTTATTAAGTATCCCAGGGTGCCAAAAAAAATCAAATGTACGTAAGTCACTGTGGATGATCTAATGATTAAAAGTATTTCTATACATTTTTGTTTCAGTAAATTGCTTTCACTTTTAATGAAAACAGTATTTTCGAAATCAAAATTATGGGTAGACACATTACGGTAAGCAACTAATGCAGTTAGTGTGTTGTTTTGTTAAAGATCCCTTTTGTGTTCATATAATCGTTTCTTTAATTTCCTTGAAGTTTCTCCTATGTATCCTTTGTGGCAATCATGACCGATGACAGAGTAAATTCTTCCTTCAAGTTTTATCTTATTATTTTGTTCTCTATTAAGTCTTTTATTGTTTTAAAAGAAGTAGTAAGGGTGAAAACGCGTCAAAGCAAAACCATTTTCCCACTTTGTCATAGATTTTCCTATTTTTCCCAGTTGTCTATACACACACAAACACACACACACACACACACACCGTGCGATGGGTAAATTGTCGCCATTTTATATTTTTTGATTTTCGCGCATGCGCGTTGATTGTTTTTTATTTTGTCGACTGCACAGTATACTAGGATCAGTTAGACAAGGTCGGTGAGAATAAGAGCACCATCACGCAATTCACTTCGCCGCAAAATTTGAAACAGCATGCTGTACGACTTGGCGTTCGCGCCGGAAGCTCCAATACGAAAATTTTAGTGTGTTTGAGTGTCAATCTGAGGACAGCGCAGAGGATTCAGAAAGAGCTCGATGAGTCTAATGGTGATTACGAAGGTACGGCAGCGCGGAAAACTCACTCTGATCGTTCTGAGAAGAAAGGAACTCCCAAAGTTTTTGGTGGTGGTCTTCGCTTCAACAAAAAGGCCTACATCAAGTGCCTTGTGGAAGGTAGTGCTGCTCTGGGTAAAGAGGGAGGCTGATGGAAGACCCAGTGTCTGGCAACAGGACTCTGCACCATGCCACACAAGCAAGAGAACCCATTCATGGCTCTGAAACAATTTCTGCGACCACATCACTCCTTACATCTGGCCACGTAACTCCCCAGACTGCAACTTCCTTGATTATTAAGTGTGGGGCGCAGTTAAGCCAGAGACCAACAAACCTCCTTGTAACACCCAAGATGAGCAGAAGGCAAGGATAGTGGCAGCATTCACCAATTTAAACCAGGAGACCACCCAGAAGAGCTGCAAGATATTCCGATGTCGTCTGGATTCCGTGGTTGAAGACAGTGGCGATTTTATTGAATAAATTTACTCTTTAGTATTTCAAAATATTTCTATGTAATTTTCTTAAATATATCTGTTAAAATGAGATGTTCGTGTGACGGTTACACACCTGGCCCAGGGTCGAATCCCTTGGTTACGGCGCCAACTGTGACGTCGCTCCTCCTGGTCGCTCCTCCTGGTTCCAAGCGTGCCGCTCCAACCCCTTGGTTGGATGATCACCAGCCTCGCCTTTCCCAACTCGCTTCCAATACCTGCTTACTGAAGCAACTGTACTGATCTCCGGTCTGTCTACCCACGTTGTGTTTAGATCTTAGACAGACGGGACCAGCAGGATTAGGGCCGATACAAGTTGAGTCCGACGGGGTGGCAAAACACAAGTAAAAGAAAAAAAAAACTCACGAGACAAAAATTACTGATAAAAAAGGGTGACAACCTTTTATATCTAATGTCCGTTACATAAAGAAAAATTGTTCTTATTTCCGACCCGCTCTGTGGACTATGGCACTAAGCTTCTATCACACAACCTAAAGATTTCGAATTGCCTACTTTTAGAATTGTGTATGTCGGAGTGTGGTTTAGTTCGACACTGGGGCTAATTTCTATCGATCATTCGCAGTTGATTCTCTTCGACTTGAGTTGTATTTCTTCTTCTTCGTCGACTTAGATAGAACTTCTCTTGTCTTCGACTTGGGCTGGATCTTCTCTGCGGCTTTCGAGTAATCTTCTTCTTCGTCTACTTGGGCTGAAGTTCTCTTTGTCTTCGACTTGGGTGGAAAGGATTTCTTGTTTTCGACTTGGGTGGAAGGATTTCTTGCCGCAACTCAGCCTCTACTCTCTGTCGTCCGAGGTGATCTCTTCTCGCTGCCGTCCGGGGCTGAACTCTGCCGTAACTCTGCCACAACTCTCGGCGTCCTTCGAGCAATCTCCTTCTTCGTCTGCTTGGGCTGGAAGTTCTCTTGTCTTCGACTTGGGTGGAAGGATTTCTTGTCTGAGGATTCTCTGCCCGCAAAGGGGCGAGTGAATCGGGCCTGATGCCCGCGTTCAGGCTCTATCCCTGCCCGCGGTCCAGCTGCAACTCAGCCGCTACTCTCAACTCAACTGATTTCTGTCGACTGGGGTCCTGCTTTTATTGACGCCGCAACAAACTGGGGTGGGTCTGTCG
>CAHIKZ030003380.1:70000-92500 GCA_903632075.3 Acanthosepion pharaonis | reverse complement strand
AAGGCACCGTCGAAAGAATTATTGAAAAATCCTTTTTGAGTTATTCAGCTAGAAAGAGAATAGGTTAAAATCATCTTGTCTCACACTCACTATGTGTTCCCAACTAAGCAATGGTGGGAGGAAAAAGATAATTCAGGCCTTCATTAATGGTACCAACATTCATACTCTGGCTCCCATCTTCAAAGTCCATTCAAGAAGCATCAAGAGAATACTGACATTTTTAAAAGACAAAACAGTAATGAGGAAAACTGGATCAGATGGTCAAAACAGGAAGAGGGGGGACAATTTTGCTGTTACACTCGACCGATATATATATATATATATATATATATATATATATATATTAGTATTATTATAAACGATATTTTTAAAAAATTCGTTTAACATTTTATGTTCTTTGCTCTAAGTTCCCGAGTTGAAAGATATAATATTTCAAAATGGGCAAAAAATGTTTTTCCAATAAGTCGGAAATATCCACTTCCCACATATATATATATATATATATATATATATATATATATATATATATATATATATATATATATATAGTTTCAAAACAAGGAATGTATTGATTCCAAAATCTTCAAATGGTTGTTGGAATCGGCTGTATGAGTAATTTTAAACCACTCTTTTTTAAACAACTTGGCGCAGGCTATATTCTCAACTAAATGTTGAGCATTAGCCGATTCCATATTCTTTTCGTTGATCCAACGATTGTCTCCTGATGAGATGTTGGTTGAAAGGGCCTTAGAGACTTTTAAAATTAAAATCAATACATTCCTTGTTTTTAAAACTATATATAAATTTTGTACCTCTAAACCTATATATATAACTGTCGCGGTCAAATTTTGGATAAACTGCCCGAATTATAGAAATTAAAAAATATAAAATAGATTTTTAATGCTTTTTTTCTTTCTAAATATTGTATGTATATACAGTGGAGGGAAAACAAATATTCGTACACAGCAAATGTTTAATTTATTGTATTTTAAACTAAGGAATAAACATAATTTTCATATAATCAACTGCATACAGATGCATAAATATGGATAGAAAACAAAAAAAAAACTTTTGATTTAATAGAAATAAATCTCATTTATCCATTTTAATGGGTGAAAAAAGTATTCGTACAATGCAAAATTCAGATATTAAAGCTTTTAAATCGCTTAAATCAACGTTCATCACCCGGGGTTCCCCGGAACCCTAGGATTCCGCCAAAAGATCCCCAAGGATTCCGAGAGAACAGGTGAGATAATCTAATGCACTTTAATGACTCATTTGAATTAAGTATTTGTGTAGCAAATGACAAACACAGGCTTCACATTAGAGAAGCATGTTTCACTTTATCAAATGGCTCTGAAAGTAACATTTTCTTAGTCCATTTATTGGTTCACAGGACATTTTGCCTTGATTTAACTTTTAACATTGCCAGTAAAGAATAAAAAAAACTGATGCTGCAATTATCTGTTTACATTCTGTTTACATCATACTTATTATAAAACCCAGGTTGTGTGTGTGTGTGTGTGTGTGTGTGTGTGTGTGTGTGTGTGTGTGTGTGTGTCTGTACGTTTATATATTGGATCGGATTTCCTACATTTTTCAACCGATTTCAACAAAACTTCACGGGACTATGTAGAATTACCTTGTGGTGGTTCTGACAGCGCAAAAAATGGGAAAAACACAATTGGTTTGCACAAAATAATTTTGAAAACACGATTAAGAGGCATCGTGAGAATGAAAGGGGGACAACTCATATCGAGTTATACTTATTATAAAACCCAGGTTGTTTGTGTGTGTGTGTGTGTGTTCCTTTATATATGGGATCGGATTTCCTACATTTTTCAACCGATTTCAACAAAACTTCACTTTTTTTTTGGCAGGTAGTGTTTCTTATTGTCTTGCACACTTTTTTCTTTATTTTTACATTCAGAATGCTTTTAAAATTCCATTTACAAGACAAATGTTTATCATAAAATTCTATTCAATCGGTAGGCTCATAACGATTGAAAACGATGTTTTTGCTTGAATTTGTGTTTGACCAATTCGTAAAAAAAAAAAAAAAAAAAAAAAAACAAACTAATTAAGACATGCGTGTCTGTCAACCTTAAACAATAATCTTTGTCAATTTTCTTTTTCAGTCTTTATGATGGTCGATACTTGATCTATCTCTTACTTTTACATCCCCAGGCAACGCTGGGCTCTACTGATAGTTTATATTATAGGTAGATGATATTGATTACTTAGGTTTATCTTTTACGTTTGAGTTTAGAAACTTTTTGGGTGAATGAAAACTATCCTGATGATAAACGAACAGAATGAATTTTATTTAGCATTACCGAAAGTTGACAAAGAAGAATTAATTTTTTTTTTTGAAACCAGTTATTCAAAAAAATTACCACGTGAATTACGATGGAAATAAAATGAAAGATATGGTATATAATTTTGTTTTCACGCAGGGGTTCCTTGAGACATGTCATTTATTTTAAGGGTTACGCAAGGGTAAAAAGGTTTGCTGCTGTTTATCGGCGTATTGGTGAGACAGGATCTGTGGCCCCACAAACTATCGATCGAGTATCAGCACATGTCAAGTGGCCCTAGCATACCGTATCGCATGAAGGGTAGTTCAAGAGCAGCTCCTGTATCCGTATCATTTGCAACGTATGACTGGTCTTTCACCCTCTGATCTCTCACCACAGGTTAACCTTTGCCTTTGGATTATTGCACAAACTTCTGATCCTTTGTTGTACTCTTCAGTCTTTACGGATGAGGCAACATTTGGATGAGATGGAATAATAAATTTTCACAGCTAACATTTGTGCACGGATCGGAATCCCAATGGTACAATAGAGGCTAGACACCAGCATCTGTTTACGATTAATGTGTGGGCTTGAATTGTAGGTGAATTTCTGGTAGGCCTGCATGTTCTCCCAACACGTCCACAGGAGCTGTCTACAGGAATTTTATTTCGAACACTCTTCCAAACCTGCTAGCGGATGTACTCCTGCTAATACTAAGACGAATGTGCTTCATGCATGATGGAGCTACAGCACATTTTATTTATATTGTTGGGGATTCAGTGGCTGACATCTAAGATGAAAGATGGATAGGTAGAGGAGGACCGCTTCCATGGCCTGCACATCTCTCCACCCCAATCATTTGGAGTTTTATCTGTGTGGCCACCTAAAACAGTTGGTTTATACAGCAGACATTTATAATGCGGAGACGATACATCAACGCATCATGGGGGCCTGCGAAACCATTCGACAACGTGTGGGAGTATTTGAAAGTGTCCGCTAGTCAATGATCCGACGGGAGCGTGCGTGTGTAATAGCAAGCAGAGGACATTTTGAACATTTGTTATGAGCTGCTGTGTTGACGTACAACGATAGCTTTTATGTTTATATCGACATTTTACTTTACATCGGGGTCAGCAACACGTCCCCAAAGTTTATAAACTATTTTTGGATTGTATCTTGAATTGTACATTTATCTACGTCTGCCGTAAACTTTAAACTCAAAAACGAAGGATTTGCGGACATATGTTTATATGAACATTTGTCTTTGTTTGGTGTCTATATAGGCACACACACGCACATACACACACACACACACACACACACACACACATATATATATATATATATATATATATATATATATATATATATAGGCAAATTAGATTTCATCGAACTGTTTTTGAAACCCGTCACAAAACCTTTTTTCCAATTTGTTATACTTTTTCTAAATACTGTTTGTTGATATATAGAATTTTATATCGTTACATTATATATATTTTATATATATATATATATATATATATATATATATATGTATGTATAAAAAATATGTAAAATGAGTATATATATATATATATATATATATATATATATATATATATATAAAGAAAGATGTTTGGATGACTAACACAAAAAAGAGAATGTCTCAAATCGAGAATATTTAACATCGAAAAACATGAAGAAAGAAATTAATTATTTTTAATATGCAGAAATCCCCACCCTTTGCCTGATGACGATTTCGAGGCCGGCACCTTTTGTAAGTGCCTGAAAAAAACATACCAGGGGTTGACCCACGCCTTGTGAGGGAAATTGGGTAGACGGAACTCTTCAGGACCGTCGATAGCTGTGCTAGCACGAAGCCACAAGTCATCGTGGCCGAGAGCTTGAATGTACTGGCCTTGTTCAAATTGTTGATAACGCTAGATAACACGCTCTCTCCCAGAAACTGTAACTAAGGTCTGCTCAGTATAGTTGCAGTATAACCCACAGTTGGGCTCTGTGGGTTTTGAGCAAACACAAATATGCCGGAGCGAGAGTCTGCAATAGGGATTGGCTAGCCGCCCATGTAGACGAGTATCCACGAATACGAGTGGCCAGCTATTTATATATATATATGTGTGTGTATGCGTGTATAGGTACAAATAAGTTTACGAATTCCTCGTAGTAAGACAGTATATGTATGGAGGGGAAATATACGCAAGCATATACACACGCATGCTGACAGAAACGCACCAAAATGGAAACAGATCCAAGTGCACATAGGGGTCAGTAAAACATTAAAAGATAAAATGCCGATAACTAATTTATCTTCTCGCTGGACCAACCTTACTTGTTTTATGACCCTTCGCGCAGAACTCTTCATTGCCAATTCAAGAAGGAAATTCGGATTACCAACACACAAAACAGAAAATGTCTCATATCGAGAATATTTAACATTGAACATGAGGAAAAATTAATTATTTTTAATAATATGTGGAAATCTCCACTTTTATCTGAAGACGGTCGCGAGACCAGAAACACGTGTCGTAAAATTATGTAAAACCAAGCATAATATTTTTTCTAAATAAATCCACATTACAACCAAAAACATTTGCGGCACCTCTCTTCTCTTCTTTTTAATATACATACTTTTCTCTCGTTGGAACCACTACATTATATTTCTTTTTATATATATATATATATATATATATATATATATATATATATATATATATATATATATATATAATATAATTATTTATTTAAAAATATGATTCCAAATCGCTACATAAGAGGTCTCATGTTTCAAAACAAGAGCCGAAAACTTCAATATAATCCTTTAAATTAAATTGAGTTGAAATTAAAAAGGGCTCCGTTCCATCTTCAAGCGAAATTTTTGTTGGAATAACGTATATCTGAAATTTACTTGTTTTAAAAATTGAAATCAAAATCACCATGGTAACAGCTAGGGCGAATTGTCTAAAATGGGTAGGCGAGTGTAGGGTGTTAATGATAAGTAGCTGTATAGAGATACTTTCAAGGTGTCAAGTCGGGGAAAGGTGGGGGTGTCAAAAATGAAACGGAAGATGTATTGGCCATCGTCTAGTTTGCTTGTCTATGGAGATTTATTTATTTATTTTATTTTATTTTATTATGAAAGGGAATTGTGCATATAAAAAAAGAAAAACTTTCGTAACGTTTGTTTTTTGACGACTTCATAAAGGGTTATCTTTTATGTAAGGTGTTTAAACTACTAATTTGGGCTATGGATATGAAGGGTGTTATGTTGTATGCAAGTTTGTAGTTAATAATTTCTACTATGAATCTGATGATTGGGCTATTTGTTAAACAAGTTATATAAATTTTTTTTATTTCAAACCAAAAATCTGATGATGCCTACAAAAAACCGTTAACTCGTGTCTATTATTTAATAGATTATTATTATTTAGAAGTTTAATAATGTGCAATTTTTCATGGAGGCACAAAGGGCATGGGTCATCCCAAGCTTTAATATATATATATGTGTGTGTGTGTGTGTGTGTTTATGCAGTTTTATATTTATCTGTCATACTTTCATACCAGTTTTTTAAAATTATTTCTTGATAGTGGGGAGCTTTCTTTGTGTACCTTGTTGGCATCACTTGGGAATCGGTAGACAGAATTCGTCTTTGGTCCGTTATTATTCTTTCCGTCTTTTGCTGTATTCTCTGTAATTGGAGTCTTTGATAGGAATAGGAAACACATATAACTTGGCGAAAATGGCATGCAGGCGGCGAGAAACCAAAACCGGAAGTGAACAGAAGATTGGGGTGAGGGGAAGTGGAGCGAATCAAAATGGCGGGTTTTTTAAGTTCACAGGATTGTGGCAATAAAAGTATCCCTTTTGTTGATATGGGGATTTGTCATTGAGGGAAAAATAATACCATAATTGAATCGGCTTTTTACGCTTCTTTCATGTTGATATCAAAGTCCGCATAATGCATAGATTATACCGAGGTGTTGGTGCAAACACTGAACTGGTTGTTTAATCAAACATATGTACTGCTATAAAACCGTGTGCATTTGTAGCTTTATTTTTTTTTAGGTATTTATTGATAAACCTACTGTACTAAAAGCACAGAAAATTTCTTCAAGTGGAGAGAATTTGAAGTAGTACGGATTTTTGCCACAACCTTTACTGAGCAGATCCTGTTAAGTGTGCATTTATTTATGATGATCCCTCTTTTCAAACGTACAGTACATAGGAATAGCTGGTGTAAGATGATTTTCAAAATCTACGAAAAGTGTTTGTCGTAATTGATTTTACATATCAGTCGTTGTTGAGCCATTTTTTATCGAATTTTGTATGGAGCAGGTAATGAATCTCAATACAAGCACACACACACACACACACACACATATATATATATATATATATATATATATATATATATATATAAATCTGATCTGACGTTCTATACGATTTAGCTACAGAGGAATGGCTGATTAGCAAAGTCCAAATTACTGTTTATAAACGCACAATCTTCGACGACTTTTTCGATCGATCATATGTGCTCATGGAATCTATGTTACCGTAAACAGTGGCAATTATTTAATATATTTTCTGTCTATACGTTATTTTTATAGATACAATTTATTTTAAGCAAATGCTCTATTTTTAATTGAAGAGTATTAATGACATTTACCGACCAAAATATTTCGTAGAAAATATGCCTTCTCCGACAGAAATCGAACCTGTGCTCTATACGAAACCGCCATTTGCTCTGACGAGCTATACCATTCAGCTACAGCGAAGCGTCTGGTTAGCAAAGTCCAAATTACTGTTTATAAGCACACAATGTTCGACTTTATCTAATTCCATTTCATGATATGTTATCGTTGTTTACGTTAAGATACATTTCGTGAGCATAAATTATCGAGCGAAAAAAACCGTCGAAGATTGTGTGTTTATAATCAGTAGTTAGGACTTGGCTAACCAGACACGTCTCTGTAGATAAATTTCTAAGACTTTTCTGATTTCCGGCTCTTATATGTTAATAAATTTACAATATCTAAGTACTTTCTGTTGACACCAGCAATTTCTTATATAATATATATACATACATATATATATATATATATATATATATATATATATATATATATATATATATATATATATACACACACACACAAATGTAAAAGAACGAAGAATAAAATTCAAGCGTTCAAAACATTAATTTAAGACAGATTAATTCAATACAAGAGTAGAGCAATAAATACTTATTATACACTGCAGGTTACTACCTGTTTATTAAACATCGAAACAAAATGTACAATTTTGTAGTAGTAATTTAATTGTTCTAATGTAACAGTGTATAATATATATATATATATATATATATATATATATATATATATAAACACCTATAGTAAAATAGAATTAATATGAAATGCCAGAAGATGTAAGCTTTTGAATGACCCATGTCCTTTGTACTTACATGAGAAACAATATATTACTAGGTTTATATATATAAAAAGTAAACGTTTACTAAATCAGTGAAATTAAGTAACGATTTTTGACGTCATTGTCATAAATTTTATTTAAATAATATAAAAAAAAAATATAAATAAAAAATAAAATAAAAAATGTAACCTAATATACATACTTATACTTGATGTAAAAATAATCCTACTTACTATAAGGGATTCTAATACATTTAACTGTTCTTAAAAAAATATAGTATAATAAAAATTAAAAATGAGAATATTTCAAATCGGAGTTAAATAAAAAGTATTCTAATCTGAACACCCGCGAAAATCTTTAAATTTACAAATAGAAAAAAATGCCGTAAGAATTTTTGCCGTTAACAATAAATTTAAAAAAAAAATCCAGACGACATGCATTCAACGGATGTCAGTTTTCATTGAAGAATACATCCCTACCCCTTACCAAAATGTAGCTAATAACTGATACAATGATGCAGACATAAGGAAAACCCAAAAAACCCCTTGTCCAGTTGAAGTAGATTTATCTGTAACCATGGAAACGTGATTTTAGCTGTGTCTTTAAAACCCAGTAATTTTAAAAGTCACTACAAAATTCGCTTGAGGATGAAATGGGACTAATGTCTTTAATTTAAGTGCAAAATTAAATTCGTGGCTTTTAGCTTTCATTTTTGAAACATGGTTAGAACTGTGTAGCGGAAAAAACATATTTTAAATCAATTAATTTATAATATATATATATAATATATCATATAATATATATAATATATATAAGTTATAATATATATAACATAAAAATGTTAAATATATGAAATACATATAATCTTATTGTAAAACGCAGATTGTGTGTGTGTGTGTGTTGTGTGTGTGTGTGTGTGTGTGTGTGTGTGTGTGTGTGTGTGTGTGTGTGTGTGTGTGTGTGTGTGTACGTTTATATATTGGCTCGGATTTCCTACATTTTTCAATCGATTTCAACAAAACTTCACAGGACTACGTAAAATTACCTTGCAGTGGCTCTGACAGCGCCAAAAATTGGAAAAACATAATTGTTTTTGCACGCAATCAAAAACACGATAAAACACGATTCTGTCATCAGAATGAAAGGGGGACAACTCATATCGAGTTATACTTATTATAAAGCCCAGGTTGTTTGTGTGTGTGTGTGTGTGTTCGTTTATATATGGGATCAGATTTCCTACATTTTTCAACCGATTTCAACAAAACTTCACTTTTTTTTGGCAGGTAGTGTTTCTTATTGTCTTGCACACTTTTTTCTTTATTTTTACATTCAGAATGCTTTAAAAAAGTTCTTCAGTGACAGGACCCAAAGAGTGTGAGTTCAATAACTGGTTAAGGCAGTGGAGAACTTTCAGAGGGGAATTAACAGGAGATAACTGACATCCATTAGACATGGCACGTGGAATTAGAACAGTCTACCCCACTGAGCGAAATAAAGGGTTCAGTTCGGCATTCCAACCACCTGAAGAAGGCCGGAGCGTACAACGACCGAAACGTTGAGATAAACTTGGTGACAAAGATAAGGACATAAACCGAATAATGTAAATAGTGTACACACACACACACACACGCACACGCATATATATATATATATATATATATATATATATATATATGTGTGTGTGTGTGTGTGTGTGTGTGTGTGTGTGTGTGTGTGTGTGTGTGTGTGTGTGAAAAGTGTATATAAATATAAATAAATATATATATGTATAATTATTTATATATTATATGCGGTACTTAGAAAGCGCTCAATATCAGAGATAGAGCTAACATATTTGGTTGGATTGATGTGAGTTTGTGACCCTGGGTTTCATGCTTTTGCAATTGTCTGACGATCGCTAAAGCGTGAAACCCAGGGTCACAAACTCCCATCTATCCAACCAAATATATATATATATATATATATATATATATATATATATATATATATATATATATATATATATATTAGAGTGTGCAGCTTATATTTTATATTATAAACAAACAATTTATACAAAGAATTAATTAGCAGTGTTAATGTGATTAATGGCGAAATTACTTCGCTAACAAGGCTTAATGAGACATTAACTTACTATCAATTTCTTGAATAAAATGATCCTTATATTTGAGTAGTTGTCGGGTGGAAGACACGTGCCAAAATACTTTAACAGATAAATGCATATAACGAGAAAATTCTTGTATTTATCACTCTTCAAAATTCAAACAAAATTACCACTTGATTGATTTGAATAGGAACGATAGAGTCGCTATATCGCTCACTCCAAAACATATATTTAACTGTCAATAAATAGCATATTTTAAAAGAAAAAACAATTTTCGACCTACAAATATTTCTTCTTAGTGTTTGCCTATGTATAGGAAAAAAATGCGTTCTGAAGGTGGCATATGTCTTCCATTGGACAACTGAAATGAAAATAACACATCTCATTTTAACAGATATATTTACCAAAATTACACAAAAATATCTTATCTATTCAATAAATTGCCATTGTCTCATAAACCATATATATCACGATATAGTGGCCTGTCAATTGCGTCTAGCATAAAACAGCCTGTTGCTTCTGAGTGTTGATTTAAATGTTTACTTTTATACATATTGTCCTCTCCTTTTTTACACAAATGGACTCACCCAGTATATACATATACTACTGCTACGTGAAGACCCGAGAGACGAGAGCAACCGAGGGTGAAGGTAACAGCGATACTTCAATACCAAAGACTGTATAGACATTTTGCTACTAACCCGCATTCCTGGAACTACTAACCTGCTTTACCAGTTTGTATTATTACGTTAATACATTATCTTAATATATTCCTTCCTGGCGTTTGTTGTTTATTGGTACCGGATTTTATCTCGGAATCCACACACACACACACACACACACACACACACACACACACACACACACACACACACACACATATATATATATATATATAAATGTATAAAGGTAGCAGATCATTATTCAAACATATATTGTTAAATAAAACATATATATATATATAGTGTATAAGGGCAACAGATCGTTATTCAGACATACATTGTTAAATAAAACAGCCTGTCGCTTCTGAGTGTTGACTTCAATGTTCACTTATACATATATATATATATATATATATATATATATATATATAACTAAACGAAACTAAAAATATAAAATGGCGACAATTTACCCATCGCACCCTATACCTATATACATATATATATATACCCTTGTGCAAATTAACTGAAACCAATCGAATAATTCCGTTACTATTTACTTTTTCTCATATTTCTCCAATGAAACATGACCCAGTGCACATATTAGTACTTCGTATGTCCGTTCCACGAAGTCGTTCCTCGCAGATTGAACCACAGATTCTAGATTGAATTTACAACAGGAGAGTTTCAGGGCCAGTGTATAGTACTTTAATTTGCTCATTGGTAAGGCATGCCAGAGTGTCCGAGCAGCGTTACAATTCGCGTACGCTCCCTTGGAGTAACGTCCATCGGGGACAATGGTCGTATGACAACTAATCGACAGTCGAGACAATAGTGTCTGGGCGTGATAAAAATCTGATGCAATCACGGATGGCGCAATATTTTTCAAGGCCAAACAAATTTCGCCATACACTCCGAAAATAGATTCATATTACTGCACACCACTGCCAATGACCCAATCTGAGGAAAAAAATAGAAATCGATTACACCTTGTCACTCTAGTGGGTCTAAAACTGACCGTATGGTCAAAGAAAGGAAACTAAACCGGCTGTTTCAATTAATTTGCACAAGAGTATATATATATATATATATATATATATATATATATATATATATATATATATATATATATATAGGGTGTCCATAAACTTTATTTGTATTTGCGATAAAAATAATCTGTAAAAAATGTTATAAAGTTTAATAAACCTAGTTTTAAGTATGGCTAAAATAACTAATGTGATTTCAGGCATTGCTGTAAATCAGTTGGCATATGTTTCCCGTGAACTGCAAAATCGTATTGCCCTTTGTATTGCTAATGATGGAGGACATGTGGAAACTTAAATAAAATTTCAATAAAACCTTTAAAAAATATAGATTTACACCTTTTTACAAATTATTTCTATCGCAAATACAAAAAAGTTATATTTTAACGTGCACACGAACTTTATGGACACGCTGTACATACATACATACATATATATATATATATATATGTATATATATATATATATATATATATATATATATATATATATATATATAATAAATTAATTGATTTAAAATGTTTTTTTGCTACACAGTTCTAACCATGTTTCAAAAATGGAAGCTAAAAGCCACGAATTTAATTTTGTGATTAAATTAAAGACATTAATTCCATTTCATCCTCAAGCGAATTTTGGAGTCTCCAAAATTCGCTTGAGGATGAAAATAAAAATATCTATAAGAACACCGGATTATATATCTTGCTGTTCTTTCTTTATATATATATATATATATATATATATATATATGTGTGTGTGTGTGTGTGGAGAGAGAGAGAGAGCAGAGTGAGTGGCACAATTATCTCCCATATATTTCTAACAGAGATCTCTACTCCAGTTCAAAATACAAAGGAAAAGTGTGAACCGGGCTATAAGAGAACCTCTCTACTGTTGTGAAAATAAATAAATAAATAAATAATTAGTAACAGAGTTTAGGCGAGGATTTCAGACGTTTTGAGTTGATGTTGACTTTAGAAGGAACCGGAAACCCAATCCTAAAGAAAGAAGGAACAGATTCTTAAAAAATAATTTAATTTAAATATAAATACGAAAAATGATATCTACATTTTTAAAACTGTTTCGCAACCTTTGTAAAATATGCAATGTATGTCATCGCAAGGGAACATTTTGCAAATTGATTTTCCCAGTCCACTCAGAATGTTTTGGTTCAAGAATTGTCTATACGTAACTTGTCAGGATGTCTTCAACGCATGTCCGTCGCTTTTTCTGATCTGTAACAATACCAAGGGTCATTGCTAACGCAGATGAGGAATCAAGCCAACTATAACCCATCCTTAGCCCCGCCAAAATCCTTTCTATTGCAGACGACAAATCGAATGGGACAAGTTTAGATAGAGTAAATGGAGAATAATAGAGTTAAGGTCAAATTGGGGTGTGGCGAACGAAAAAAAAAATGAGCAGTCGGTAATGGATTACAGGGGTTCGTTTCGCAGTAATTCAGAGAACTGTCGTCATTGGAGCATTCTGGGAAGTCTGTGGCAACGTAATGAGAGTGACAGGTGGAGGGTCTGTTTTTAAGTGGGGGAGAAAAGGAGGAAAGAGACGACAATGAGGACGAGGAAGAAGATATTTCCCTTAATCAGATATGTAATTCCGAACAACGCTAATGTTAAGCGGGCCATTGTCCGACCCCTCCCGGTCAGAGTCCGACCGGGTTGAATATCGGGAAAAGATAGCTGGACGCAAATGGTGGCAGGGGTCGGAGAAGGGCTGGAAATAACAGGAAATAAATAGGTTAGATGTAGCTCAAGTTGCGGAGGCGTGGGGGGGGGGAGATAAAGGTGAGCGATTTGTTTGTAGGGACAGTGGAAAAAGAGACAATGAGCAGCAAGCTATCGGTGATTGCTAAAGGAAAGGTTCTGATAAAAACAGTTGTTTGTGGCCGGTTCGGATGTCTAAATCATTATATGAGCCCCCACCAGTGACAATGGCTCTCCACAACTTCCTGTCCCTTTTTAGATTTCAGTAATGTTTGTCATTTTACCGTCTCTTAAACTCACTGCTTACGACAATATCAAGATGAAACACCGGTTCCCGTACGGCCACCGAAGTTAAGCAACGTCGATCCTGGTCAGTACCTAGATGGGTGACCGCTTAGAAATGTTATGAGCTATAACCTTGGGTGTGCGGATGGCGTAATAGATAATGCCTAGGAATTGTTACTCGGAGAGCCAAGTTCCAATTCCCGTTGGGTTTTTATATTCACTTACGCGCAAATACACTGGGTGAAGGTGTGCATCCACCTCTTCTCCCCCAGCTATGGGTTAATTTGTAGGACTTGTGTCACTAAATCATTATTATCCTCAAATTATCTTATTATCTTCAATTATCTTAATATTATCTTATGCCGCTGACACTGGATCAAACCACCGACATTCTCTACGTGGTATTTACTCGTCCCCCCCCCCGCTAGGACGAGATGTGACACAAGGTCTTTTTTAAAGTGAGGGCAAGGGACAGCCCGGGCAAGGGACAGCCCATAACCTCCGCAACCGTCGCTTGCGCTGGCCTCAGTGCGAGCACCGATCCCTCCTTCTGGTGCAATGAGAGTGCGACCTCGGGCTGTTGTTCTCCAGGTCTGGGCACCTCTCAGTATGATTTTCTCAGTTGACCCAACTGTCCTTTGAAAGAGAAGCCTCTGGGCGCACTCTGCCCAAGGACAGATACACAACTGAGAGATGATCAGCCATGCGTTAGAAATCACTCCAAGGAGGAATTTTCACGCTACGTCACCTCTATTCTCTACGTATTCCATCGGCGAGAAATGTTCCACTCGAACTGCTTCTGCCCGCGAAACACTGCTCTGTGGTACCGACTTCCAAGAGGTTATTTCTCCGGTGACGACAATCTTAACCTGTTCAAGTCTAGAGTTAACTGTTATCTTCCCATCCTATCCATATGAATTACCCCTTAACGTAATCCTCTACCTTGAGTAGCCCACGGGCCTTGTACTGGGTGAACCTTATTGTAAAAGAAAAACAAAAGAAAGAAAAATCTTACAATCTAAAAATATTTTCTGGCTTTAAATAACCCGCAGAAGGTTGATAAGACATAAAAAATAATCAATCAATCAAACTTCCTGTTTAGCTATCTATTTACGTAGATATTTTACGTAGGGTTCTCGATGTTTCACTTATGTCCTTCTTGCCTTGTGAGTACCAAATTCGCCAAGCCCTCTTTCCTCATAACGCATCTCAGAAATTTCAACTCTTATAATCTAAAAATATTTTCTGGCTTTAAATAATCTGCAGAAGGTTGATAAGCCATAAAAAATAATCAACCAATCTTCCTGTTTAGCTATCTATTTATGTGGATATTTTACGTAGGGTTCTCGATGTTTCTTTTCTGTCCTTCTTGTCTTGTGAGTACCAAATTCGCCAATCCCTCTTTTCTCATAACGCATCTCGGAAATTTTAACTCTTACAAACTAAAAATATTTTCTGGCTTTAAATAACCTGATGAAGGTTGATAAGCCGTAAAAAATAATCAACCAATCCCACTTTCTGTTTACCTATCTATTTATGTGCTTTTATTACGTAGGATTCACGATGTTTCCCTACTGTCCTTCTTGTCTTGTGAGTACCAAATTCGCCAAGCCCTCTTTTCTCATGACACATCTCAGAAATTTCAACTGTCTCTCTCTGATTCTAATTGTATTCTTTTGTTTTCATTTCCCTTAAATTTTCCTCGTTGCTTACATGTTCCTTCCATGGTATTCTCATTCATCCTTCTTCGGAATCAACATCTTCCCGCCTTTTTTTTTTCTTCATCCAGAAAAAATATACCATGCTTCTCTTTTGGTTTTCATCATGTATTGATCCTTTACATGGGATTTCTTAATTATTTACTAAGCTAATCAAAGACATACGCTCTATATTATAGTCTACTACGTCTCTTCAGGACGTTGATGAACATGGATCTCCACAACTTCCTATCAGTAATGTTTGTTTCCCTATGCTCCTTCTCAGTCGCTGTTCTGTCACACAAGCTCATGATGTAGCTTACTCGCTGTTTCCTGAGAGGTTTAAATTCCTTCTCCTTCCTCATTATGGTGATTTTCCTGAGCGGGGGTTTGATGTGGCACAAGGCCGAAAGAGTAGGCCACTTAGTAAGGATCGAACTCACCTCCCAGTCTTAATTGATCTCGCGAAACAAGCTCGCTAACCATTACACCACGTGGAAGTGCTCAAAATCTTTTCTAAGCGTAGCTTAGATGTGGCACAAAAACTGAAAGTATGGGGCACCCAGTGAGGATCGAACTCACTACTCAGTCGTAATGGATCTAGCGAGACAAGCTTGTTAACCATTACACCACGTCGAAGTGTTCCTCCTTCCTCGTTATGCGTCACAGTAATTTCAACTGTCGCTTTCTAATTCTAAGTAAACTGCCCTATTTGATGACATATAAAGCACTCTTTACAGCAAGGGGTTCTCAACCTGGGTCCATATGGACCCAAGAGATCCATGTGACATGACTGGGGTACATTTTAACGTTGTTTATTATTGTTGTGGAGCTCTCCCCTTTTTGCATAAGATGGACTCGTCCAAAGTATACTTATACTGACAGAGAGAATACCTGCTGTTGAGATACGCCAAGATACAGTCTCGACGTCCATCGAACTGTCTGCTTTGGCAGAGAGGAACCCCGACGAAGCTTTGTCAAAGGGCCAGGTTTCGTCCGGGGAGGTAGACAGGCCCTGAACCCGTCTAGGCGGGTTCAAAGGGTATATTTTTGGCCGAGCCTACGGGCTCGGAGAAACCCACTTTAAACTCGGCCTTGTGCCACATATATTTCTCGTGTGTAGAAAATATTAAATACTGAGATACGTCGAGATACAGTGTCTGACTGTGTGCAACGTCTACCTAACTCTCTGTTTTGTCAGAGAGGAGCCCAGACGAAGCTTTGCCGATAGGCAAAGTTTTGTCCAGGGAGGTAGACAGATCCCGAACCCGTCTAGGCGGGTTCAAAGGGTATATTTTTGGCCGAGCCTACGGGCTCGGAGTAACCCACGTTAAACTCGATACATTCCTCGTGGATGGGCTGTTATATATCGAGATACGTGGAGTTACGTTGAGACATACGGAGACAGACACAGGGTGTTCTCAGAGAGTTATACAAGAGTCCAGAGAGAGAGAGAGAGAGAGAGAGAGAGAGAGAGAGAGAGAGAGAGATTACGGCTTTACTTACAAAGATTTGTACATATACTTTCTACTAACCCGAAATCCTGGACTACTAATCTTCACTTCAAGTCTCTATTCTTACTTTTAATACACTTATTTTTCTATCTCAATTACTGGGGTTGTTTATTTATTTGTGCAGGATTCCATTCACGGAATCCACAACAATTATAAATTATTTTTACAGAAATGTAAATTTAGTTGTTGAATACAAGTTTATGTTCAGTAAATTAGTTTTACTTCAAAATAAAGCATATATATTTACTGTTTTTATAATATAATTCCGAAACTTATCTATTAGTAGAAACTAAAATAAGCTTTTTTTCATCGAATGGTTATTGAGGTCCACCCCCCCCACCCCTCACTAAAGAAAGCAAAAAAGGAAAATTGATCCATAGGTAAAGAAAAATGGTTGCGAACACTGTATATTTCGGTCTATTTTCCTCATCTTTGTTGTTATCCGGAGGGCATGACAACCTTTCAATCGTCATGCTCTCCTGCCTTCCTCAGGGGTATATTGATCTGGATGATGGCCTACTGTTTGGTTCATAAATTTGGGGACATACTGGTTGTGAGTTCAATCCCTGTGTCGATCAGTGTTTACTTGGACTCAGTGGTAACGGGTGGGCAATGATTGAACAGTTCTATAAATAGGAACTAGACGATAACCTTAGACACGGGCAGTGGAATGTGAATAGTCTACACCCCAAATACCCACACTCCCACCCCGTAGATCAAATAAACTTCTGAGTTCCAGAATTATCCAGATCAATATCCACCCGCGGAAGGCCGAAAAGTACAACGGCCGAAACGCTGTGATGACAACAACAATAACAAAGAAGAAGACAATAGCCTTAATATAAATAGAGTAAATAATGATAACTCCTTATCCCAGAAAGTTAGACAGATATAAAACACTCGTTTTATCTAAAGGAAAATAGCTCCGAGATATCCATCGAGTTTGAAGTGTTTAGAAAGTTACCAAAGCGCCGTAGAAAATCAGTAACAAGTCTATCTGTATAACACTGCCATATGAAATGTAAGTGAGGAGTGGGGTCTGCTATGTTTTAGAACTTCTAGGAGAATTTCATTGGGAGAGATGTTGAAGTTGTCCGTAACACTTACTGGGAACAAGGCGTCTGTATGCGGTTTGGAAATGAGCTGAAAAAAATACGCATAAATAGAAAGAAGTGTAAGAATTGGTGTTATGGTCCAAGGTACTTGTACCCCGGGTGATGGTCCAAGGTAGAACCAATAAAAAAGAACTCGAACACGGATATGAAATAACACAGATATATTACAAACAGGAATAGATACAGAGAAGTAGAAAGTATTAGTACGAACAATCAGGTTTAGTAGGGAGAACAATGTAATCTCGACGAGTATCACTATTCCAATGTCTTGTAGTAATTGTCTGAACGCGACTCTGTTTCGGACTGCCTCTGACTCGACTGACTGACTCGCTCGCTGTGACTGACTGACAGACTCCTGACGGAACTCACTCCAGACGGAACTCACTCCAGACAGAACTCACTCCAGACTTCAGATTGAACGGTATTTAGTCCCCCCCACCACCACCACGAGGGCATCATGTGGCACATGGCCGGTTTAAGGTGGGATCTCCGAGCCCGTGGACTCGGCCAAAAATATGCCCAATTGAACCCGTATAAACGGGTTCAGTGTCGGTTTACCTCCCCGAAAGAGACTCCGCCCTTCGGCGTAGCCTCCTTCGGGTTCCTCCCCGCCCGAAGACAGAGAGTTCAACCGATCAGCCGGACGTCTGATTTCGGACTGAACTCCCTGCTTCCTCTTGAGGCGCAGTATTTATTACGTATGGAATAGTCCATTATGTTATTATGGGTAAGGTCCCATAACAATTGGCGTAAGAATATTTTTTTTTTTTTATTGATTTGTATTTTTACGGTTTATCAACCCTTTGTAATTTATTAAACGAAGAAAATATATTTGGATTGTAAGAATTTTTTTTTCTTTTAGAAATAATAATGATTTTTATTCATTACTAATTAACCCATATTTGGACGTAGAATATCTGGATTCATGCTATTCCCAAGTCTATTTGGGCGTAAATCAATATAAAGACACCCCGATTAACATTCCCGGGCCCCTCGCATATCCAAGCTTATATCACTCGTTATTCCCAAGCGGTCACCTATCTAGGTACTGATCGGGTTCAACGTTGGTTAACTACGATGATCGTACATGAACCGGTGTTTCAATGTGATATGGCCGTAAGCCATTATCATTCTAAGAAAAGTTTTGTACTGGTTAGACGGAAGAGTATTAGGAAGAGGAAAAAAGTCAAATAGTCATGTCTTGACTCCAAAAAAAGAGAACTATTGAGCAAAATTTCATGGAAAAATTGGCTCAGGGAGAGTTGTCGTAAAGAAATGTCCCACTCTCCCTATCGCCTAATTTGGACTAATTATATCAGTAGCTATATATAGTGTGCATATAAAGGCATTCTTCGGCTATTAGTTGGAATTTCGTCTCCAGCTGAGCTGGTCGAACTCTCTGCCATCGTGCGGAGAGGAACCTAGACGAGGCTATGCCGAAGGACAGAGTGTCGTCTGGGGTGATAGACATGGGATTTTTTTACGGGGTCTACGGGGAATTTTTGCTGGAGCCTACGGGCTCGGATACCCTACGTTAAATTCGGCCTTGTGCCACATCTGACCGCATGGGGCTGTTGGCAAATGTCCTTGCTTCGGCAATTGGAGATTCGTCTCCAGCTGTGCTTGTCGAACTCTCTGCCTTCGGACAGAGAGGAACCCAGACGAGGGCAGAGTCTTGTCTTGGGTGGTAGACAGCTACCCGACCCCGTGTATACGGGCTCTACTGGGAATTTTTGCCCGAGCCTACGGGCTTGGTTTTACCCCGCATTAAAAAAGGCCTTGTGCCATATCCTGCCACGCGGAGTGGTAAGGTAAATATCCTTGCTTCGGGAATTATTAGCCTGCTAACCGATTACCTGTCTTTCTGTAGTGTATTTTCTTTTACAATAAACCTCTCTGTCTTTCGTCTACGCGCGCGTTGCTGTTCCTTTCACTCGAGTACCAGATTCTATGTCGCATCCATCCATATGGCGGTAAATATCGGACAGTTTCTTTAAGGATAAAGAGAAAACTAGTGTCAGCAGGAATGTGGTTCAGAAGGATACTGAGAATTTCATGATGGGTAAGCAAAGAGGAAATCTTAAAGAAAATGACAACAGAATAAATACTTTAATCGGCAAGGCAGTAAAGCCACTAAGACGCAAGAGGTTACAGGGTGTGAAGGAATTAAAAAACAGAAGTATTAATAATGAGCGGGAAGATGAAAGAGTAATCGCGAGGACAGTAGATAGCGATTGACATTGTATTTAAATTTTTACAAATTAAAGTTTTCTGGAAACGACAGAGCCGGAAGGGAGTTCCACAATCGAGAAGTGCGAGAAAAGAAAATGTTAACATAGGATTTACCGTTACATCAAGCCATCTCTTCTCTAAATTGATGGGATCTCGACGCCAGACTAGCGCTGCGCTTAAATTTAAAAAAGTTTAGCAAAGAGCTCATCCGAACAATTGCCATGAAATTACGTAGACTTAAAATCAGGAAAGGTGAGCTGAAATTCCTTGGACACATAATGAGAAAGGAAGGCTTGGAAAACTAAACCCTCACGGGGCATATTCAGGGCAAAAGAGACAGGGGAAGGCACCCGACGAGTTTGTGTGAATGGATGGCGGAACACGAGGGGCGTTTGCAACAGTCGAAAAGCTGCTAACAGCCACACGAAATAGAGAGTTGTGCAGAGCTATGATCACCTCTGATCTGAAGAGACGCAGAAGAAGGAGTGATTGTAAAAGTGTCAAGTTACATTCCTCTTCTTTCAATCTCGTTTTTCTTAAATTATTCTCTCATTTTGAATCACCATTTGTATTTTTTTTCCAAAATTATACGCATGATTTCTACATAGGATTGAAACTCTTTTCCATTTCTTCTCCTGACTAAAAGTCTTCCAATTAGATTTGAAATTACTCCCTTGGGAGCAATGTGGCTCCTGTCTGGGAATTAATGCGTTTAAAGAAATGCAGGTGATTGTGTGTAGTTTTTCTTCGTGACAGTTTAATATGGGTTCTTTTATTAAATGAAGTTTTTTTTAATTTTCTTCGGGGATCAGTAATATTTGATAGTCAGTCAGATATATACCAAGTTTGATATACGCTTAGGCGATCATGTATCTTTCTAAACATGTCTGACGAGGCAGATGTTTACTTCAGCAGTAGGTTGTCATTTCTTTCTGCAGTAGACCGGTTGCCATCCGACGCTATAGAACCCGGTCTGTCCTGCTAGTTACCCATAGCTGGTGGAGAAGAAGAGGGTATTAGCACGAAAGTGAATGTCATGGATTCGACTGGAATTCGAACTCGGCTCTCCGATTCCTCAATTCGAGTCCCTATCCATTAAGCAGTAGATTATTGTGAGAATTTCTTGCAAGGGATTCACAATACAGTTTCTTAATGTTGTAATTGCCTATACTCAGATAACAACAAGAAGAATATCTATCTATCTATCTATCTATCTATCTATCTATATACATACATACATACATATATATATATATATATATATATATATATATATATATATATATATATATATATATATAAAAGTGAACATAAATTCAATACTTAGAGGCGACAAGCTGTTTCATGCAATCGTCAGGCCACTGGCATGAAACAGCCAGTCGCCTCTAAGTATTGACTTTATGTTCACTTTATATTTCTATCTCTGATATTGAGCACTTTATCCGATAAATATAGCACATCTTAAGAATATATATATATATATATATATATATATATATATATATATATATATATATATATATATATATATATCTGACTTACATTTGAGTCACAAGTAGACGTCGATCCGGTTTAAACTTGAGTCAAAAAGTGAATATGGTTTTGGTTTAAACTTGAGTCAGAAGCCGACAGAGATTGGGATTTCCCTTGTGTCAACAGGTAGACATGTACAGTTGCCTACGATAAGTTTTTAGCCACCCTTGTTTACAGCAATTTTGGCTGGTTTAATAATGTATCTTCTTTTTTCAGACAATAGCGTGTTACTATCAAGCTACTCTCATATATAAAAGATAGTTGAATTATATTTTGCAATGAAAGTTCGTGTAAGAAAATTGGTGAATTTCAACGAGGGCAAATAATAGGATGGCATCAGTGTAGCAAGTCAAATAGAGAAATAGCTAGGTTTTTCCAGGTTAATCATCAAACAGTTAATAATATTGTCAAGAAATTTAATGAAGAAGGCCATTGTCGTTTGGAACAACGTTCAGGAAGACCAAGCATCGTGTCTGAGCGAACCAAAATGGCGCTGAAGAGAGAAGTCATCAGAAACCGTTATCAGAGCGTCAAAGATGTCGCCAACAGCATGAAAATATCGCCATATGTGGTGAGAAAGACTCTGAAAGAGCTAGGCTATCAAAGAAGAGTTGCAAGAAAGAAGCCCTTGATTTCGGAGGTTAACAGGAACAGGCGTATGTATTGGTCGAGAGATTTCGAAAAGAAAGATTATGAATTTTGGCAGTATGTAATTTGTTCAGCTGAAAGTAAATTCTGCCAATATTAGAATTTCTTGCAAAGGATCCAAAATACAGTTTCCTAATGTTGTAATTGACTATACTCATAAAACAACGAGAAGAATATATATATATATATATATATATATATATATATATATATATGTGTGTGTGTGTGTGTGT
>CAHIKZ030003380.1:10000-67500 GCA_903632075.3 Acanthosepion pharaonis | reverse complement strand
ATTTACAGAACGTGGAAGCAAGATTAAAGAGGCGTGATAGAGGAAACGATGAGGAGGAATAGATCAAGACATTATTCGGACCACGAGACAAGATTTAGTGTAAGCGACCTCCTATAATCTGAAAAATATTTCGGCTTCAAATAACTCCAAAAGGTGGATAAACCATAAAAAACAAATCAATCCAAACCAGACTTAGTATTTATTAAGAAAGTATTTTCATGCCAATTGCTAAGTCCGCTAGACAATTTTTTCCTGTCAGGATCTATCTTGCCAATTTGCCATTCGCGTGTGCATTAAATATTGCTCCCAATATTTTTCTGCTATGTTTCTAGAGATTCTTGATAAAATCCAAAGAAGGATCTGGAATGTTATCGGCCCTGACCTGTCATTACGGCTATAACGTACCTTCTATATGCGTTTCTATAAATATTTTCATGGTAGTTGCATTGATGACTTTCCTTCTTTAACACCTCGATTTCAGGAAATTTAAGCGTAATACTAAAATTGACTGCTCGGTCTACATCATTTTTCTGCTGAAATTGCTAGATATTACCGTAAGTTCTATTCTAATAGTTTCTTCTTTCGTACTTCTTGCCTGTGGAAATTTCTTGTATTTTCTTGCTTTTCTGTCAACTACGATGTTTAAAAATTCAAATGCGGCCGTCTCGCGTCATCATCTGTCTTACTATTTCCTATTCGTTCATGGTTCTTTGTCTTCAACAATGATTATGGAACCTGTAGACTTTTTTGTGCACCAACCCTGACAAGCTCACAAAAAATAATACATATTCCATTCTTATATGTGATGTAGGAATTGAGGGCGGTTTAGTTTTGTTTATTTCTGAAAATATAATTTTTAAATTATTATGTTGATGACGATAACTCAGGGGTCGTCAATCCCCGGCCTCCGTGAAAGATTTTTGTCCTGTTCGCCAACTGAATACCTCGACACTAATTATCATTTCGGGAGCAAGTGGCAGAAAAATATCTGTTGAAGTTAATTCATGCGATAGATTTTAATAAATTTAATTCCAAATCCACTGCTGACTGCTACAGGAAATCTTTTTTTGATAAGCGAAACATATCAGTCAGTTATGTGCCATGCGTGCTACACGCTTAGGCGATCATGTATCTTTCTATACATGACTGAGGACTAACAATTAGTCGAGATTATACGTGAGTCTATAGATGAATTTGGTCGGTTTCATACGTGAGTCTATAGGTCAATATTGATTTAGTTTGTATTTTTATACTTGAGTTCGAAGGTAAACATTTATCGTATTTTACTTAGGTTTATAGGTAAACTGCGGTCAAGTTTATACTTTTGTCTGCTGTAAACATTGGTCGGGTTTATATTTGAGTCTGTAGACATCCAGCCGTAAGATGGTCCCTTTTGCAACCCAAAGATTAAATTTTAAGTCTAAAAGGAATCATTTTAACCAAGGAAAGAAATTTTGTGATCTACTGAAATTCAGTCAGTTATGTGCTGATACACGCTTAGGCGATCATGTATCTTTTGATACATGACTGACAAGGCAGATTTTTTCCCGCAGTAGGTTGCCATTTCTTTCTGCGGTAGACCAGTTGCCATCTAAGGCTATAGAACCCAGTCTGTCCTGCTATTTTACCCATAGCTGGGGAAAGAAGAAGCGGATTCATACTTTTCTCAAGGTTATTAGCACATAAGTGATTGTAATGGATTCGACTGGAATTCGAACTCGGCTCTCCGATTCCGCAATCCGAGCCTCCTAAAAGACTATTGAATAATTTGAAAATGATGGAAGTATATATGATTATGAACAACTTTTTTCAAAAATGACATAGAGTCGCTTTGAGCCCTGACCACCGCTTTACCGGTAACAGAGAGAAAATGGCATATTGCCGAGCCATTGGTTGAACGGTGGTAGAGAAAAATGACTTAATGCCGAGCCACCGGTTGAACGGTGGTAGAGAAAAATGACGTAATGCTGAGCCACCGGTTGAACGGCGGTAGAGAAAAATGACGTAATGCCGAGCCACCGGTTGAACGGTGGTAGAGAAAAATGACTTAATGCCGAGCCACCGGTTGAACTGTGGTAGAGAAAAATGACAATGCCGAGCCACCGGTTGAACGGTGGTAGAGAAAAATGACGTACTGCCGAGCCACCGGTTGAACGGTGGTAGATAAAAATGACGTACTGCCGAGCCACCGGTTGAACGGTGGTAGAGAAAAATGACTTAATGCCGAGCCACCGGTTGAACGGTGGTCGAGAAAAATGACTTAACGCCCAGCCTCCGATTGAACGGTGGGCAAAAACTGGTAACTATTTTTATATCTACCATGAAACATTACATACCAATTATTTGCTAATTTTGTCTCAGGAGAAGGGTTAAAATTGTTTCGGAACGCAGATCTCAAAGGGTTAAGAACAAAATTGGGTGATGACCACCTGGATGATGTTTTGCTCCTGTCATCGACAAATATTTCATCTGATGTGGAGAAGCTATCGAACAATAAGCAGAAACCATGTCTCTTTAACTAATTTGCCATTTCTAACTGTATTTCGTTTATAGTAAGGAATTTGCATTTTTTGTTGTTTGTGTTATTTATTATTTATTATTGTGTTAATTATCATAGTACATTTGATATCATGTCCCTTCTCCAAAACACTGTACAGCATTCTGGCCCGCTCTATCCAAAAGATTACCGACCCCTGCTCTAGAAGATCAGAGCCTGACAGCTGATCTCTTATATGATTTAGCTTTAACAGCATTATGGGGAAAATAACTGGCAGGTCATATTCAATACCACAAAATCCAAACAAGTGAAAATCCATAATCACTGAGCAGACCCTGAATTTTCATCTATCGCAATGAATGGGTGTTCTTTGAAGGAGGTTCCTTAACTTGAATGCCTATGGAGACTTAAGCTCTCCTCAAACCTAAAGTGAAATTCGTATATACGGTCCATCGCTAAAGATGCTGGAAAAATAGTCATTTCCCTGTACCGTTCCATTAAATAGACTCCTTCTGCATCTCACTGGGGTAAAAGAGGCTAGAAAACCCTGAATTATAATCAACTTTTTGGGGCGTTAATTGACTTTAACATTGATTGAATCAAAATTTAATTCCAAATCCACTGTTGACTTCTACAATAAATGTTTTGCCAAGCAGAAAATATAAAAGCCTATTGAATAATGCAAAAATGATGGTGACATTATTTGGAAGTACGTATGCCTGGGAACAACTTTTTTTAGAAAATGACATATAATAAAAGTCATTTAAGAACAAGGTTGGGTGACGTTTTGCTCCTGTCGTCGACAAATATTTCACCTGATGTGGAAAAGTTATCGAACAATAAGCAGAAACAAGTGTCTCATTAACTAATTTGCCATTTCTAACTAGATTTCATTTATAGTAAGGAATTTGCATCTTTTGTTGTTTGTGTTAGTTCTTATCCTGTTATTTCTGCAGTAAAATAAGAAAACTTATTTAAATAATATAACATTAACTTCATTGTTCTTTCTTTCAACCTACAGACAAAGGCAGCCTTCTGGATGGAGCGGTCTAAAGTCGAGACAATTTATTATAGTACATTTGAAATTATGGCCCTCCTCCAAGATATTTTCTGGCTTGCTCTTTCCAAAAGGTTGCCGACCTGTGTTGTAGAGAGTGACCATTGTTAAATGTGAATAAATGACAAAACTGCCCAAGAAACAGAATTGACAAAGTTTGCAATAAACAACAAGAAAGAAGAAAAAAAAGGGCAACCAAAAAATAATATAAAGCAAGCAAATAATATATGCAAGGAAAATTAAGAGCAATAAGGCAAAGCAACAGTAATATTGCAAAAAGTTCACCACTCTCAGAATTGGGGTTGACACACAAGGGCAAATTCATATAAGTGAACATAGCGTTCTGACTTCAAGACAAGACAGGTGGAGTTAATCGACACAATGCGACGATTTTTTAAATCAAAATTTAATTCCGAATCTACCGCTGACATCTAAAAGAAATGTTTTGACAAGCGGAAAATAAAAACTCATTGAATAATGGTAAAATGATGGCATCATCATTTGAAAGTGTATATACTTGGGAACAACTATCTTAGAAAATGAAATATATTAAAAGACGTCTAAGAACAACGTTGGGTAATGACCAGCTGGATGATGTTTTGTTCCTTTCATCGATAAAATATTTCACCTGATGTCGAGAAGTTATCGAACAATAAGCAGAAACAAGTTTCTCATTAAATAATTTAATATTTCTAAATGTATTTCGTTTGTGGTAAGGAATTTTCATTTTTTTTTTTTTTTTTTTTTTGTTGTTGATTCTGTTATTCCTAAGGAACACTGTTTAAATATAACATTAACGTCGTTGTTTTTTCTTTAAACATCCAAACCAAAACGACCTTCTGGACGGAGCGGTCTGAGGTTGAGAAAAAATTATAGTACATTTGATGTCTCTTCTCCGAGGCAATACCCAGCTTTCTGGCTCGCTCTCTCCAAAAGGCTACCGACACCTTTTTTTTTTTAGTATTTCACTCCAAATAAGGTGGTAGTGCTCTAGGACGCAAGGGGTTACAGAGAGTGGGAGCAAGAGTAAAGGGGCATGATAGAGGAAAGGATGACGAGAAAGACGGGGAATTTTTTTTCCGTCCCGTCAATTTAACATTTAATTATCTAATTAATTCGAGGACCAAGTGATAGAAAATTATCAGTTGGAGTTAATCGACTTACAATGCGACGATTTTTTTAAATCAAAATTTAATTGCGAATCAACTACTGACATCTACAAGAAATATGTTTTGCCCAGCGGAAAATAGAAAAGCCCTTTGAATAATGCGGAAATTAATCGCATCATTATTTGGAAGTACATATGTTTAGGAACAATTTTTGCCAAATGGAAATATACGAAAAGACGTTTAAGAACAAAGTTGGGTAATGACCAGGTGGGTGATGTTTTGTTCCTTTCATCGATAAAATATTTCACCTGATGTCGAGAAGTTATCGAACAATAAGGTGAAACAAGTTTCTCATTAACTAATTTGCCATTTCTAACTGTATTTAGTTTGTAGAAAGGAATTTGCATTTTTTGTTAATCATTAGTTGTTATCCTGTTATAATAAAATAAACTTATTTAAATAATATACCATTAACTTCTTTGTTCTTTCTTTCAATCGATAGACCAAGCTCTTGGATAGAGCGGTCTGTGGTCGTGACAGTTTATTATAGTAAATTTGATATCATGACCCTCCTCCTAGACATTCTAGCTTTCTGGCTCGCTCTTTCCAAAAGGTTTCCCAACCCTGCTTGTATCAAGATCTGCTCTCCAGGTTTGAATAAGGATACATCCTAATCCCAGTTCCACAATTATATGTAGAACAATGATCTCTGGCATCCTGAAGGAACATGGCGCAGTTTTTAATTGTTTCACCACAAGCAAGACGATAATGCCACTAAGACGCAAGGGTTTACTTGGAGTGAAAAAGAATGAGAAGACTTTATAACGAACCAGAAACCCAATTCTAAAAATGAAACAATTGATTGATTGATATTCTATTCCGGTGTATCAACCTTTTGCAAATTATTCGAAGCCAGGATATATTTCAGATTATAGGAATTTCTTGGAGATAGAATTATAGATAATTAATACAAGTAAAAGGTATTAGGTTGGTGCAAAAATAATGACGTAATAATGTCGTTTTGTGACGTTTTTTTAACGTCAAAAACGACATTATTACGTCATTATTTTTGCACCAACCTAATATATTTCTAAGCTTATTGATATCCACTACAAAATTGTACAATTTTGTAGTGCATGTTCTAATGTAACACTGCATCATATATATATATATATGATTAAAACAATTAAAAAAGCATTAGTGCCGAAGAAGACGCAACAGACGCAAATTGGAACTCAACTCATTGAATTTACTTTTCCTACCGATGATCGTTACGTTAAATGCACACTGAAATCGATCGGTGTGAAATAAAAACCAAAATTAGTACAAGGCTCTCCTGCCTTCCCACGAATCTATCATACCCTAGAATTTATGATAAACCCCGAATCTATGATATAGAGCCCCAGTCTATTACATCTTAATTTTCATAAGCTAGTATTCATATAAAATACAAATTCTATTGTAACCTAATTATGTACAATAATGGATGATATGCAATATAGAGGAACAACTGAAGTAGAAAAAATTGAAAATAAATACAATGTGTCTAAATACAAATTAAAGACATGTCATAATAGATCATTCCATCTTAAACAATGTTTTAGGGTAATTTTACTATCAGATTCCCAGGCCCATAATAGATCCTTTTTTTCATCACGTGTCTCAGAAATTTCATCTGCTTCATCCTTATGTTAAATGCAAACTTTAGCCTCCTTTGCTTCCTGTTCTGGGGAGGAGATATTTGCAAGTTGCTCAAGACCTCAATTTTGTTTACATGCTTAGTCCATGATAGTATCTCGTGGTTGATAAATAAAATACAAATCTTATTTCAAATATCTTTTTCGTCATTATGGATCATTAAAACAGTCTTTTTTTGTTTCTAAAGACATTTTTTCTTGCCTTTTTTCTTCTCGAGTGCTCTTTCTTCTGATGCTGATTTGGACATTTCGAAGGCTTTCGACAGGGTTTTCGGCATAAAGGTCTTCTTCACACACTGAAAATTTTATACAAATAAACATTAAATCTATTACGAAAAAAGAACTAAACAAAATGAACACAAAACGATCAGTTTTAAAAAAAGGACTCTCTACTTGGTATCTACGCTGATGACAACCATTTACTTCTGTTTCGATAGTAATTTTGACCAGTTTGTTAGCTGATCACTTCGGTCTATTGTTAACTGGGGTAAAGGATGGCTTGTTAATTTTAACGACTCCAACACTAAACTGTTCTCTATTAATCATCTAATAGACTGCTTACTGCCTTCCATAGATTATTCTAACCTCTAAGAGTCTGACTCGTTGAACTTTCCTGGGTTAACATTCTGAGGCTGACATGAAGATAGTGAGTTCATTGATAGGTTACCTGCTAAGAAATTTGATTCACTGTCCCGTGCTAGACAATTTCTCTCTCCAGAATCTATTTTTGTCCATGCTTAGAATATTGCTGCCACACAGGGTCCGATATTCTTGTTATCTATCTAGAGCCCTTTCATAAAATCCAAAGAAGAATCAGCAATATCATTGGTCCTGACCTGGCATCTCAGCTTCAGTCACTTTCCTACCGCTGTAACGTAGCTTCTCTGTGCCTCTTCTATATGATGGTTATTGAGTGAGATTGTAAGGAAAGGTGCCCTGTTATATATTTAGAGATTCTTGATAAAATCCAAAGAATAATCTGCAATATTATTGGTCCTGACCTGGCATCTCAGCTTCAGTCACTTTCCTACCGCCGTAACGTAGCTTCTCTGTGCCTCTTCTATATGATGGTTATTGAGTGAAGATTGTAAAGAAAGGTTTCCTGTTATATATTTAGAGATTCTTGATAAAATCCAAGGAAGAATCAGCAATATTATTGGTCCTGACCTGGCATCTCAGCTTCAGTCACTTTCCTACCGCCGTAACGTAGCTTCTTGTGCCTCTTTATATGAAATCAGGTGCAATATATATATTCTTGATAAAATCAAAGAAGAATCAGCAATATTATTGGTCCTGACCTGGCATCTCGGCTTCAGTCACTTTCCTACCGCCGTAACGTAGCTTCTCTGTGCCTCTTCTATATGATGGTTATTGAGTGAGATTGTAAGGGAAAGGTAATCCTGTTATATATTTAGAGATTCTTGATAAAATCCAAAGAAGAATCAGCAATATTATTGGTCCTGACCTGGCATCTCGGCTTCAGTCACTTTCCTACCGCCGTAACGTAGCTTCTCTGTGCCTCTTCTATATGATGGTTATTGAGTGAGATTGTAAGGAAAGGTGCTCCTGTTATATATTTAGAGATTCTTGATAAAATCCAAAGAAGAATCAGCAATATCATTGGTCCTGACCTGGCATCTCAGCTTCAGTCACTTTCCTACCGCCGTAACGTAGCTTCTCTGTGCCTCTTCTATATGATGGTTATTGGTGAGATTGTAAGGAAAGGTAATCCTGTTATATATTTAGAGATTCTTGATAAAATCCAAAGAAGAATCAGCAATATTATTGGTCCTGACCTGGCATCTCGGCTTCAGTCAATTTTCCACCGCCGTAAAGTTGCCTCTCTGTGCCTTTTCTATCAATACTTACATTGTAATTCTTCGGATGAGCTCTTCGCTATAGTGCCTAGACTATGAATTTTAGCGCGGTACTAGACTGGCGTCAAGATCCCATCAACTTACAGTTGAGCTGGTTAGACATAACCGTAATTTCTATGCTAATAGTTTCTTTTCTCGCATTTCTTGCTTGTGGTTCCATGCTTTTCAGCCAACTTTAATCTCCAAAACTTTAAATGCAATGTCAATCGCTATCTACTGCTTTCCCGATTGCTCTTTCATGTTACCGCTCATTAGTAATGTTTCTTTATGAAAGTTAAACGCAGTAGTAAACTGATAACGAGGTTAAATCAATTTGCAATTGAATTGGCAAGATATAACCGTAAATGGTATGCTAGCAGTTTCTTTTCTCGCACTTCTCGTTTGTGGAACTCCTTTCAGGACCCTTGCTTTCCAGTCAGCTTTAATCTTCAAAAGTTTAAATGCCGTGCCAATCGCTATAGGAGGACTGATATTGCACAGCAGTTCAGCACGCTTTTCTTTGTTTCTAAAGAAATTTTCTTATCTCTTAATACTTTGCTTAGTTTCCGGAAGGCCTCTTTGCCCTACTCCGATGCTCCTTCGGATGTCTGTTTTACATTTTCATCGCCTGTTACGACACTACGCAGATAGTTGAATGTCTGTATTGTTTGCTGGCACTACGTGAAACGAGTGAGTTAAACCGTTACAACCAAATGTAGCAAAAAAGAAAAAAAGAAAAGGGATCTGTAATTATTTTCACGTAAATGGCTGTAGCCTCAAATTACAAAGTGACAATAGGCAAACAAGATTTAGAGCAAAGAATAAAAACGATGAAAAAAGTTCTCGAAAAAGTAAAATGGCGGTAACGGCTATTAATATTCTATATACATAAAGTTCGTGTACAATTTAAAAAATTATAACTTGTATTTGTATTTGCGGTAGAAATAATCTGTAAAAAATGTTATAAAGTTTAATGTCCGTAGTTTTAAGAATAGCTAAAATAACTAATGTGATTCCAAGCATTACTGTAAATAAGTTGGCAAATGTTTTCCGTGAACTGCAAAATCGTATTACCCTTTGTATTGCTAATGATGGAGGACATGTGGAAAGTTAAATAAAATTTCAATAAAACCTTTAAAAAATATAGATTTGCTTCTTTCTAATCCTTTTTACAAATTATTTCTATAGCAAATACAAATAAAGTTATAAATTTTTTAAAGTGCACACGAACTTTATGGACGTCCTGTATTTACACCTAGTACTATTTTCTCGAGTTTTTTTTTTTTTTAACCCCGGAACCGCTACCATCGACATCAAACCAGTCGAAGCTCTGACTTTGCACACACACACACACACACATCTCTTTCTCTTTTGCGTTACTTGTTAAAGCTTATTATAAAAATCATATAAATCAAGTAAAAAATGAAAATGAATAAAAATGAATGAAAAACAAATGCCAGCCAAAAAGAAAGATTGATATGCAAGCAGGCTATTTTTAAGCCATATCCCATCCAAACATATGGCCTCAAATCATGGCGTTTGAAAGTTTTTCTCCTCTTTATTATCAGGCGTGAGGCCACATCACTTTGAAAAAAAAAAACGGTTTCCTTACGATCACAGAGGTTAAGCAACGTCGAGCCTGGTCAGAAACAAGATGAGTGACCACCTGGGAATATCAGGTACGGATGTGCAAATGGCATAGCTTACAGCCACATCGCGTTTAAACATCGGTTCCCGTACGATCAGAGAAGTTAAGCAACGTCGAACAGTAGCTAGATGGGTAACCGATTAGGAATACCAGGTACTGTAAGACTTACGATCACATAAGTTAAGCAACGTCGAGCCTGGTCAGAAACAAGATGAGTGACCACCTGGGAATATCAGGTACGGATGTGCAAATGGCATAGCTTACGGCCACATCGCGTTGAAACATCGGTTCCCGTACGATCAGAGAAGTTAAGCAACGTCGAACAGTAGCTAAATGGGTAACCGATTAGGAATACTACGCATTTGTATGCTTGGATGCACAGGTGGTATGGTTTACGAACACATCACGTTGAAAAATAGGTTCCCGTGCGATCGAAGAAGTTAAACGACGTCGAGCTTGTTCACTATCTAGGTGGGTGACCTCTTGGGAATACAAGATATTGTAAGCTTGGGTGTACGAGTGAAATGGCTTACGGCCGCATCACGTTGAAACACCGGCGATAAAGTGTTCTTTAGAGCATATAAGGATGACAAAGAAACATGGGAAAGCAGCATAATATCAGTGAGAATCAGGAAGTTGATTTACATGGTAAAAGGGAAAAGATTTGAACATAAAAGGCGCCATAATCAGCTGAAAAATATTTATTGATAAAAGACCTGAAACATTGGAAGAACCGATAAAAATGCTATATGATGTTTTCGATGTGCCAGCACCACAACAAGTCGTGAAACCTAGGAAGACAAGTTCCACAAAAAGAATGCGTACTGAAGAACTGGAAGTGGATCTGAGACGGAAACACTAAAAAATGAAGTGCATTGGCGAACTCTCCAGAAAGAGGCAGAGGAGCAGACAGAAAACAAAATATTTATAAAAAGTATTAATCTCAAAAGTGTGTGTGTATGGGGGGGTAAACATAAAACCCCCGGTGATTATTTAAACTAGTCCATAACTATAAATAAAGAGCTCCAGATCAGAGGTAAGAAAAAGTAGCCGTTTGGAGTCAGTCTTCAGAGTAATTTATATCTGCGTCACGGCAAGTTGCCGAAGCATTATATTATAAGCGCTACGAAGTGGGTTGAGTCTACCCGCAAATATTGGAGGGAGATGTCTTACCCTGGTTGTCAGCCACATTTGGAAGACGCTATGTCCTTACTCAATAAGTAGCTCGCGCACACAAGGCTAATTTGACGCAGAACTACTGCAAGAGACACTTCCATGATTTTTTGGACAAGTCAATTTGGCTACCATAAACCCGTGACATTAATCCAACGGACTTTGTAATATGGTCATTATAGTGGAGAGTAATGTTTTATTTATCTTATACACAAATGTGTCAAACCTGAAAAAGCCTCTTATGGCATCTTGATACAAATTGAGCGAATGAAGATTTGCACATCAGTTGAGAAGAGATTAAGGACTTTGGTGAAAGCAAAATGTGGCCATTTTGAATTGCAAATATATCTAAAATAATTTAAATAAATATAACAATTAACCTGTGAATTTACATTGACCAGAACCTAAAATAAAGTACTGCTGAGGACCACAAATCAGGCTCGCCCTGGTTTGGGGATGGGGAGTAGAGTTAGGGTTAATTAACAATTAACAATTCTGAGCCATTATCCCTTACAGCATCTGCATATCTAAGTTTACAGCATCTGGTATTCTCAAGTGAAAGAAGTTATACTAATTAACCCATAGCTAGGGGGAGTAGAGGAAAATTCATACCTTTCCTAAGCAAATATAACTAATCCAACTGAGAATTGGAACTTGGCTCTCCAATTAACAATTCTGAGCCATTATCCCTTACAGCATCTGCATATCTAAGCTTACAGCATCTGGTATTCTCAAGTGAAAGAAGTTATACTAATTAACCCTCTAGCTAGGGGAGGTCATACCTTTCCTAAGGTTAACTTGGATCTCCAATTAACAATTCTGGAGCCATTATCTATTCATCAGCATATCTAAGCTCAAAAGAACCCAACCCATAGCTAGGGGGAATAGAGGAAAATTCATACCTTTCTAAGCAAATATAACTAATCCAACTGAGGTCTCAATTAACAATTCTGAGCCATTATCCCTTACAGCATCTGCATATCTAAACATTAGCATCTCTACACCTTCTCAAGTGAAAAAGATACTAATTAACCCATAGCTAGGGGAGTAGAGGAAAATTCATACCCAAGCAAATATAACTAATCCAACTGAGAATTGGAACTTGGCTCTTCTTTTAACAATTCTGAGCCATTATCCCTTACAGCATCTGCATCTAAACTCTTTCATCTGGTATTCTCAAGTGAAAGAAGTTATACTAATTAACCTGTAGCTAGGGGAGGAGGAAAATTCATACCTTTCTAAACAAATATAACTAATCCAACTCATGGAACTTGGCTCTCAATTAACAATTCTGAGCCATTATCACTCAGCATCTGCATATCTAAACACAACATCTGGTATTCTCCAAAGAAGTTATACTAATTAACCCATAGGTAGGAAAAATATTCATACATTTCCTGAGCAAATATAACTAATCCAACTGAGCATCTCTAATTAGTTCAGCCATTATTATCTTAAGTATCTTCATATCTAAGCTTACAGCATCTGGTATTCTCAAGTGAAAAAAATTATACTCATTAACCCACGGAGAGGTATATTCATACAAGAAAAATATAATCACAATTCAACTGAAATTGAACTTGGCTCCAAAAACAATATTATCCCTTTCAACATCAGCATAAACTAAAATAATGTATTCTCAAGAAAGAAGTTATACTAATTAACCCAAGGTAGGGAGAGAAGAGGTATATTCACATTTCCAAGCAAATAACTAATGCAACTGAGAAAGGAACTTGGCTCTCCAATTAACAATTCTGACCATTATCCCTTACAGCATCTGCATATCTAAGTTTACAGCTTCTGGTATTCTCAAGTGACAAAGTTTACTAATTAACCCACAGGTAGGGAGATAAGAGTATTTCATACATTTCCTAAAGCAAATATAACTAATGCAACTGAGATCTGGAACTTGCTCTCCAATTAATTCTGAGCCATTATCCTTACAGCATCTGCATATCTAAATACAGCATCTGATTCTCAAGTGATCACCCATCTGGGCTTGATGTTCGTTAAGTTCAGTGATCATATGAGAACAGATGTTTCAATTATGGCTGTAAGCCAAGTAAAGTAAATAGTAGAGTTTACCAGCAATTGTTGGAGTGAGATGTGTTCTCCTGGTTGACATTTGAAACTGCTATGTATTCATCAAGATGAAGCTTCTGCACACATGGCCACAAAAAAGACATTTGCATGAATTCAATGAAGTCATTTTGGCCTTCATCAAGCAATATGACCCATAATGAAGAGCCATGATTCATGTGCGTGAGACCTGAAAGAAGCTCTTCTGACATCGTAGTACAAGCGAAGAGCTGTTGGTGAAGAAATCATGCACTTCAGTTAAGAAGGGATTAAGAGTTATGATGAAAGCAAAGAGTGGCCATCTTGAATTGCAAATATATGTAAAATATTGTCAATAAATATAACAATTAACTTGCATTAACCAAAACCTAAAACATTTGATTTTATTATTTCCCAGTCATTTTACATTATGTTGGTCTTCTTCAGTATATTCTTGATGCAATCATGTTGTTTCAATTTCGGATTAACATGCCATCTTCCTATCACATCTCAAATTACTCCAGATGCCTTTCAAAACTTTGTTTCATACACAAGGCCGTTTGAAGTTTAGAAGTAAATTTTTCAAATCTCTAATCAATAAAGGGAAAATAAAGAAAAAAAAATGATTGACTTACATTCCTGTGTTCCATATTTAAGCAGTCCAGCAAGTTTAATATCTTCTTGTTCTTTAACTAAAGAAATATTAATACATCAAGATCTGCTTCAGCAATGGCTTTCTACGATTTTTTTCTCATTCTGCGTTGGAGAGCGGTGTTTCACATATGTCGTTTTCAGGTATGGGAGACCTGAAAAGAAGCTCTGCTGACAATGTAGTACGATCTAAGCGAAGAGGTGGTGAAAAAAAAAAACCATGCACATCAGTTGAGGAGAGAAATTAAGGGCTTTGGTTAAAGCAAAGAGCGGCCATTTTGAATTGCAAATATATGTAAAATATTGTTAATAAATATAACAATTACCCTGTGAATTTTCATTAACCAAAAAGTACTTCTCGAGACCCCAAATCAGGATCTCCCTTGGTCCGGGGGGTGTGGGATATGGGGGAGTGCGCAACTGCAGAAGGAGATTCCCAGCAGGTCAGAAAGCAAGAAGCAGCCAGGCATTTATTGTAAGAGTTTCGGCTTTGAAAAGTAGTCCCAGTGAGCCGAGTTCAAATTCAGGATTCCGTCTTTGCCTCCCCCTGACACACGTAATAGCTATGCGTTAAATAGATGAGTACTCTGATCTTTCTAGCCTTTGATGGCGACCAATCTCAGAGAACAAAGAAAATTCAAAACTAGCCTGACTGGGGAGGTGGACGCCATCTGGCTATCTTGACCTGGACACACCCAACTGTTGCTACGGCTGCAGTACATGCTGCGTGTCTACAAGCCTTACGGGACATCTGATGTCGTGATGTAAAGAAATGCCTTTTTTTTTGTAAATAACTAAAATCTCTGATCCTCGAGGTTATTCGATATCCTTTATCTACAAGTCTTATTTGCCATTACCAAATTTTAAATGTCGAGGGATTTTTATTATCTGTCAATGCTATAAACCAAAATTATACTCGCTGATCTTATCTGTTTGGTTTTACCCGGGAGCACTGCCCCACCCTCTAAGCATTCCTGGAATCCATTACTTATTAGAAACGCAGGTCTGCAACTTGGTGAGTCAGTCTGTCGAGACGAATTACCTACCCACCCTCAGCCATGGTGGGTTTGATACAGGGTCGCAATTAATGTGCAGCCGCAGACGCGTGGAAAAGCGGGTTGAAATGAGGGTGGAAATAGAAATTGTCCAGTATTCACCACACTTCACTTCCCTTTTTAGGGGTTTCTCAAACATCAGAGCGTGAACTTGACCTGCTGAACTTTAAGTGCAATGGGATAATTTTAAACCAAGGGTGTCCCTGTGTAACTGGACATGGGCTAATTTCCGTATCGGAGCCCAAAAGGCCGAGATGTGATGAGTCAGTGTACGGGGCGGCGTCGTGCCGTGTGGACCGAGTATAAAAAAATCTATCTTTTTTTTTTTGCGGGGGGGGGGTTACACGACGATTGTATTTTCCACGAGTTTTCTCTTCGAAAGTCAAAAAAAAAAAAAAAAGACGTCATAGCACGTGACGTACCAACAGCTAACATTTCTACTAATTCTATGCGTCTTGCCTCCACAGAATGTTGGCGATCATGGCTTTCCACAGCTTCCTTCGCTAAGACTCCTAACCAACGTTTCGCCATCCATTCACGCAAGCTCGTTCGATAGGTGGCCCGCTATCTTCCCCGGTCTATTTTTGTTCCCGATATGCCATGTGAGGCTTCAATTTTCCAAGCCCTCCTTCCTCGTGATGGGCCCAAGCTGATGCATAAAGGTGGAAGCTTTAAAGAAAATATTGGAATTACGACAGCATCACGTTCAAACACCGGTTTCCGTACGATCATCGAAGTTAAGCAACAGCGAACCTGGTCAGTAGATAGACGGGTGACCACCAGGGAATACCAGGTGCTGTAAGCTTGGATGTACGGTTGGTGTAACGAATAATGATTCGGTAATTGTTATTCAGAGAACTGAGTTCTAAATCCTGTCGGGTTAGTTATATTCACTTAGCGTATTTGACGGTATATAAGACGCATGGGTGTATAAGACGCACCAATTTCAGCAAGAAAAATCTAATAATTAGTAAAATTATTAGTAAATAGTACAGCCTAGGCTATATTTATGAGGTATTATTTTGGTTAAACAGGCCATGATTACTGTTAAACGAAAATAATAATCAAAAAAAGGACACGAGCCTATAAAAACTATTATATCCAAAGGTAAGAAAATAAAATAAAAATCAAGCAATTATTACAATTGAGCAAAACAGTACAGTCACCATTAAAATTCAGTCAAAAAATTTTCTTTATATTATCTGTATAACCTGCGTCTTGTAAACATCTTTACTAATTAGGATATAAAAATTCTGATGCAGCCGGAAGTTATAGCAAGAAAAATATAAATCAAACAAATATATTTTACAAATATATAACTTGAATTTATTGGATATAATTTTAGTTAAACAAAGTACTAATATTAAAAGTGATTATAATGAAAACAGGACAAGAGATTCTGTCTAGTAATCGTTTATTCAATTAAGAATACTACTAGTAGTCTACCTGACAAACGGAAATGTATAGCTTTTAGTTTTATAGTTGGATTATCAAGGGGGAGATAATCCATATTCACAACAGTGATAAAATTAATATAATGAATATTATCAATGATAACACTTTTAATCTGTATAATAGCCTTTTAAATAATGACAATATGAATATAAAAGGTACTCTAAAGTCTAAGCTAACAGGAGTTGCCAGGTAGTTTATTTCGGCTGACTATCGCGAATTTTAAAACTATATAAGGCATATAAGACGAGAGGAATTTTAAAAGATATTTTTAATTAAAAAAAAGTGCGCCTTATATCCCAACAAATATGGTACATGCAAACACCCTTTGAAAAGTTATCAATCCACCTCTTCTTCCTCAAGCTATAGGTTAATTAGTAAGACTTCTATTACAATATAAAATAATTTGTCTTTAAGTAAGCTGCAAAGGGTTGATAAGCCGTAGAAAAGGAATCAATCAATCAATTTAAATAAAATAAAATCTCACCATGGCTTGACAACATGGGCAATAATATGTGAAGAGATTCCTACGTTTGTTGCAACTCAGTTCGAAACCCGCAGAGTAGAAGCATATTTTTCCATGGCAGCTGCAGGAGAAGGTTTGTCAGTCAGAAGAAGCTACGGTTTTACGGTCTTGCCGCTTTTCTCCTGATTGGAAACGTGAAATTCATTCTGGGGTGAACGATGAGATTCTTTTCAAAAGAAAAGATTTCTTCTTTTTTTTTTTTTTAAAAAAAAAAGTTATTAAAATTTACTGCGTATATTGTGTTGGAGTATTTTAGAGGAAACTTTGCCGGAATAAAATAGAGATACACCTATGTGCTTCGCTAATATTCCTTCTTATGTCGCTGAGCCTGTAACGCGTGGAAACAAGCCATTGTCGACCCCAAATTAAATGAAATAAAACGCTTTATACTCCAAATCTTATAGCATAGGGACTGAAACTTTAAAGAAAAATCCTTAAATGCGATCAGTCCTCGCCAGCAATTACATGCAAAGACCTCCGAAATCTACAGTATTTACATTAGTCGGACTATTGTCCTCATCTTTGTCGCCATATTTGTCCAGAAAGATGTACGCGAGGGGAAGTAGAAAAATCAGGCGTGGCTGACCACGTATGGAGAGAGAAGGGAGATCACCGCCCCCTGTGGGATCATGTTGAAATCATAGACAGGGAACACCATTGGAAAATTCGTAAACTTAAGGAATCAGCACATATGCTAGGCCACAAAAATCTCCTGAGTCGACCAAGCATAGAAATAAATACAATATGGGAACCAGTAATAAGGAGTGCCAGAGAAAACCAATGATAACAAAGTTGCAATATGAACTCTGGTAAAGACATGCAATGATAACAGCAAAAATTGCAATATGTGCACTGGTAAAAATGATGCTGAAAACATTAGGTTTATAATACTCAGAAGTTCATACCCAGATGTTCTCAAGGACACATGGCACAGTGGATAAAGGCGTTGGTTAGATCCAGTGACAGACCCAAAGAAGGTGAGTTCAATTCACTGGTTAAGGCAGTGGAGAACTTTCAGAGGGAAAATTAGCAGGAGATAACTGATAACTGACATCCATTAAACATGGCACGTGGAACTAGAACAGTCTACCCCAGTGATCGAAATAAAGGGTTCAGTTCGAAATTCCAACCACCTGAAGAAGGCCGTAGCGTACAACGGCCGAAACGTTGTGACAAATATGGCGACAAAGATGAGGACAATAGTCCGACTAATGTAAATACTGTACATAATACCTCATCTCAGAAATATAGACAGACTCTAAAATCTACTTGATCAGATATGTAGAAGAAGGAAACTCGAATAAAAAAACTACGGTTTAATGGCCATGCTACCATGACTACGTTTGAAGACTACAGCAACTTAGTTCTTAGAACCGAACAGCCAGACTACGCGGACGCATTATTTGATTTTGGCGGTGAAGGCTTATGCAGAACCAACCACACTTTTTCGAAAAACTGAATACACAGAACATTTTTTGCCGCAAGTTTATCTCCTCAGGATGTGACTTCAGAATTGTCCTTCTATTAGGCTGGCTGCCACTCAAGGCTATAGGAACCAGTCTACCCCGCTATTTACCCATATGGAAAAGGTGATGCAAAAATCCGAACACGCAGGAATCGAGAAAGTTGCCTTTCAGAAACTAAGCAAAGTATTAAGAAACAGGAAAATTTCGTTAGAAACAAAGAAAGAATGCGACAATACTATCACATCCTCCTATATGGCAATAAATGCTGGACAATTTCATCACAGAGACAAGATTTGAGGCAACAGAGACGTGGCGTTACAGGAGGATGCTGAGGATGTTAACACGTGAGCAACGAGGAAGCCTTAAGCAAAATAAAAACAAAAATTATACTTGTACTTAGAATCAGAAACATGCACACAAAACATATACACACACAAAAATTCAACTGATATACTAAACTAAATAGTCTTAACAATAGCAATAAACCAATGTTAAGGAGCATACTAAATAGAAAGCAACGAGAAAAGTTTCTATGACGCAGCATGAGGAAAAATGGCTTGGAGAATAAAACACTCAAAGGATATACTGAAGAGAAGAAGGGAGCTAGAAAGCTTTAAAATGGACTCTTGTAAATGAATGTCAAATCAGGGAGGGGGAGGGATAGTAAAAAGACAAACATTGCATTACTTTACAAACGATAGGAAGTTATGGAGAGCCATAATCTTCAAAAGAAACCACACAGCACATGAAAGAGGAAAAAAATGTCTACATACATCCAGTAATACACACCGTAATTCCCCAGGTACAATACACAGTTTTTCTAAAAATAACAAGCAAAATTAGGGGTGCGAATTATGCACAAAAAATCTTTAAAAAATTGCCGTTTCATAGTCGATTTCAGTTGCGAAATGATTACTCACCACAAACATGCGACAATTTGACACTAACATTCGGCGATTGCGACCCCATAAGGATGTCAAATATGTTCACATATACCTAACAATACTTACAAATGTAAAATGAAATAAAAATTATCATAAAACTAAATTAGAATAATATTATGCTATGTTTAAAACCATTTTTTTAGATAAGAGTAGGAAACGCTGGCTGTAATGAAATTGGTGAGGTACAATTTATAAACAAGGGGTGCGTTTTATGCGTAAGTAGAAGCATTTTCCCACACTTTCAGCACAATTTTAGGTGTGCGTATTATTGATGAAGGCGTATTATACATGGGGAATTACGGTAATTGTTATATCCTGTCACGCATAATATAAAGATACATTCACACACAAAGAGAAAAAAGGGAACGTCTAAAAATATCAAAAATATTAAAAAAGATAAAAAAAAGAAATAAAAAAGAAAATAATTTTTTAAAGATCTCATAAACAAAAGAATCTTGATTTAAAACTATAGTACAAAGTTAGACACAAATGAAAGATCAAAGCAAAAGGGCGGGACGTATGAGAAACAATAAATATTCAAAGATCTGACTAAAAAGGCGATAATAAAAATGGCGGACGATAATGAGACGGCTGAGAAGCGAAACTCGCAAAGCAATAGAAAAACAAAAGATAAAACTAAAACTAAAAGAAAATGAAAGAAATTGAAAAAAAAAAGGATTTTTTTAATTCAGTTTTGTATCTAAAGTAAGAATAAAGTGAATCTGAACAAAAGAAGGCAAACACAAAATCGGAACAGAAAGAACGAAGCTATAATGAAAATAAACCGGAACGAAACTTAAGAAAACGGAAAGAAACCAAGAAGAAAAGAAAAGAATAACAATTGTAAAAAAACAAGGAAAACAACGAAAAGAAAGAAAGAAAAAAGAAAAGAAAAAATAAATTTAAGAAAGAAAGAAAAGAAAAACAAAAGAAAGAAAGAAAAAGAAAGAAAAGAAAAGAAAGAAAAGAAAGAAGAAAAGAAAAGAAAGGGCAAATAAACAATGAAAGGACGAAAGGAAAAGAAAGAAAAGAAAGAATGAATGAAATAAAGAAATGAAGAAAAGAAAAACAAAAGAAAGGGAAAATAAAAAAAATAAATTAAGAAATAAAATAAAAGATAGAAGGAAAGAAAAGAAAAGAAAGAATAATTAAATAAAGAAAATAAAAGAAAATAAAAAGAAAGAAAAAGAAAGAAATTAAAACAAGCGAATGAAAAAAATAAAGAACTAAAGAAAAAGGAAGATGAAACAAAGAAAGAAAATAAAAGAAGAAAAATAAAGAAAAAGAAATCAAATAAACAATGAAAGAAAGAAAGGAAAGAAAAGAAAAGAAAGAATAATTAAATAGAGAAAATAGAATAAAGAAAATAAAAGAAAGAAAGAAGAAAAGAAAAAGAAAGAAGAACAAACGATTGAAAGAAATAAAGAACGAAAGAAAAAAAGAAAGATGAAATAAAGAAAGAAAATAAAAGAAGAAAAGAAAAGAAAGATAAATAAACAATGAAAGTAAGAAAGAAAGAAAGAAAGAAAGAAAAGAAAAGAAAGAATAATTAGAGAAAATAAAAGAAAGAAAATAAAAGAAAGAAAGAAGAAAAGAAAAAGAAAGAAAAACAAACGAAAAAAAGAAAAAAGAAAGATAAAATAAAGAAAATAAAAGAAGAATAAATCAAAGAAAGAAAGAAAGAAAGAAAGAAAGAAAGAAAAGAAAAGAAAAAAAGAAAAGAAAGACGCTAAACTGCCAACAAATTATCATGGGTATAAAGTCAGGGGTGTACTTTGTATCCGCTGCTAAAGAGCTTTTAAAAAGAATGTTACTAGAAGATTAAAGCAATAATCAGACTGGATTAGTGAGAGAGAAGTGATTGTGAAAGGGAAGAGAAAAGGTTATCGAGAGAGCCGTACGGATTCGGGGCACAGTGGTGGCAGGGAGAAACGTTAGGTGTTCGGGTTTTGTCTGATGACACCCAGATAATGGTTGACACCATCTGCTTACTTCGAAGTAGACAGAACATAAAGAAGGGAGGTCATTTTTATCTTTCTTTTTTATTTACAGATTTAATTGTAACATCCATTTTTTTTTCGTTTCTTTTTTAGCAACGCGTTGGGTATTACTTGGCGTGAACAATTACTTCATGTTCTCCTGTGGTGTATACATCGATGTTCCAATATTGACGCATTCATATGTTAATGTATCAGGTGTCGCTTCATGCATATATACATACATACGTTCATACATTATTTTCTTTTATGTACTGTGTCCCTGGAGAAGGCTATCGATAATGGTTCTCCGTAACTTCCTTGCGGTACTAAGCTATATTCGACAATTTACCAGCACGTTTTGTCATCGTTCTCGTATCCATTTATGCAAAAGCATTGCACATCTTCCCTTTCAAACTCACTTTTGTTCAACATGTTCTGCAAATGCTACATAGATAATACACACAGGCATTTTTTTTCATGTGCCACATGCCTTCAGGACAAGAGTGGTCGTAGCTCACGACAACTTCCTGTCAATTGCAGTTCTAACGAACTTTTAACCCCGATCTTTTAAACAAGAGTAGAGGTTTATTCGTTATTTCCAGCTTAAGATTCAACTTCCGGTTCCATCTCAAATCTACTTCAACTCTGTACTTCTAACGTCTCCGCCTAAAACCCTGAACTTTTATTTATTATTTATTTAATTCTTTATCCTCAACAAGAGTAGATAGGTTTTCTCTATCGTTCGGTTCAGACTCCTCCCCGATCTTTTGAGCGGGAGTAGTGGCTTATCTCTAGTTTCCTGTTTAGGATTCGGTTTCTGGAGTCTTCTAAAGTTTTTTCCTTCTCTTCCAGTTCCGTGGACATTGCGTTTTGGTGGCATTATCACCTTGCTTGGTGTCCTTTGCACTAAAATCATTGTGTATATATATAAATATATATATATATATATATATATATATATATATATATATATATATATATATATACAAAGAATAATCACACATAGAATTAATCAAGAAGTATTAATGCGATTATTGGCGACATCCATCGCTAGAAAACATAATATATGCATTAAAATTCTGTTCATCCATAGTGCGAGTTTTGATCCTTGAAGAAAAAACTTGTTGTCTGTAGTTTTCAGTTTATTTGATGTTAAAATGCTAGTACTTACGGATAGTCTTCCATCCATCATCAGGCATGTGTTTTTTTCCTTATAAAATCAAAAACTTGAGACGATATATCTGTATGTCGACCGAAAGATGTTTTTGAATATCTGCTATTATTGACGGTTGTGTTTCTTGGAACGTGCAAAGACGCAACGCTAAGTTTTTCAAAAAATTTTAAGTGAGAATTTTATTTAAATATTTCTTGTGATGTGTTAAATCCACGTATTCTATTTTTACAAGTGTATTCAGTTTTATGTCATGAACTAAGTATATAGTTCAATAATATAGTGTAATATCTTAGTAGTAGTTTTTTTATAGGAATTTTTTATGTACTGCGGATCGATAGTTTTTAATAAACATAAAACATTAGGCAGCATATGATTTACATACAAAGAATAATCACACATAGAATTAATCAGAATACACTTGTAAAAATAGAATACGTGGATTTAACACATCACAAGAAATATTTAAATAAAATTCTCACTTAAAAATTTGGAAAACTTAGCGTTGCGTCTTTGCACGTTCCGAGATCTTACACAACCGTCAATAATAGCAGATATTCAAAAAACATCTTTCGGTCGACATACAGATATATCATCTCAAGTTTTTGATTTTATAAGGAAAAAAAAACACATGCCTGATGATGGATGGAAGACTATCCGTAAGTACTAGCATTTTAACACAAATAAACTGAAAAACTACAGACAACAAGTTTTTCTTCAAGGATCAAAACTCGCACTATGGATGAACAGGATTTTAATGCATATATTATGTTTTCTAGCGATGGATGTCGCCAATAATCGCATTAATACTTGATTAATTCTATGTGTGATTATTCTTTGTATGTAAATCATATGCTGCCTAATGTTTTATATATATATATATATATATATATATATATATATATATATATATATATATATATATATATATATATATATAGTTAAGAAAGAAGTTTTTCCTTTCATTTCGTTATTGGAATTGTTACCTGATGATCCGGAGTCCTTTAAAAAGGATTTTGGTGAAATTAAGTATTGTAATGGTACCTTAAAGTGGTCTGTTTTTTTATATATATATATATATATATATATATATATATATATATATATATATTAAATTACTAGTAATACTCAGTTAGAGAAAAAACTCGGATAGCGCATCTTGTAAGTCCATCAAAACAAATTGTTACCCGAGGGAAAAAAATTGGAAATAAGATGAAAGAACTAGAAACATCCGAACAAGGTGAAATAAATCGTCCAGTGCGTTAAGTTTTTAGTCCAGAGGAATATATATATATATATATATATATATATATATATATATATATATAAAAATAAAAACAAGCTCAAACACTAATATTCCATGATTATAATTCATTACATTGGAATCGTAATCACGATCCAATTCATCAGACCTACAAATTCAAAAAGAAATCGGTAAATATAACTTTGGGTATGAAAAACGAAATTTTAGTGAGGGTGTATGTGTGGGGGTCGGAAACAAGTATGAGGGGGAAATGTATAAAAGCTCTATCAACTGTTTTGGCTCTGCTTTCAAAAGGGCTGATTAACGTCCATCCCTATTGCCCTTAGTAAACACTTCAAAATCCTCGGCGAATGGGTCAGTCATAGCAATAAAAGTAATAAAAAATAAAAGTATAGAAGATAAAGAAATTGGACATACACTAGGATGCACTTGGGACAGTTTTACCCAACAACTCAAGTTGCGACAAAACCAAAACATTTACCTTAAAAATTCGAGTCAAGTTCTGAAACAGCTTCGTCAAATCGAGACTTTCATATGGGTGGTGATTTTCTAAGCACATCATTATATATGACACAAGTCCAAATGTATGGGACACCCAGTAAGGATCGAACTCACTACTAATCTTTCTATCGAGACAAGTTTGCTAATTATTGCGCTACATCGAGGTGCCCAACTTTCATATGGATGCCATTGAAACCCGCTCAGAAATATCTAAACTGTCAGATACAAACAACCGCTTCCTATCATCAATGATTAAAAATGGCTCAACAAGTAAAACAAGTGAAGCCTGTAGATTTTGGCCAATAGCAGCTTTTTAAGAACATTGTGGCTTGGCACTATATAATCACAAAGAACTGTAGCAGATGCCAGAAACCAAATCACTAGTGGGTTTCAAAAGCAGCAACAGTTAAAATGAATACCAACAGTAATTCGAAGACAACATAACGACTTAAGATGTTGACGTTTCACACTACTTCAAACAAAAGGTTAGTAAGTAAGCTCACAATGAGTATTTGAAAGAGCGATAACAGTTAGTGCACGTGAAAAACGTATCTTCCTGAAGATTTGTTTCAACCGCCAGCAACACTGGCTGCTCTGTCGAATGACTAGAAAACGTTTCCTTATATGAAAACGGCTAATATTAAAATTGCCATTACTTATTCGTTTTAATTACAACTAAGGAAGAATGCAAACATGGCCGCGAGGAAAACGAAGGCATTTCCCTGATTCCTTAATAACAGTGGTACTGTGTTTTTATATATATATACAGGTTGTAATAACTAAATTGTCCAAATCGTGAAACAGTATAATTATCCATCCTACAAAATGTTTAATATCTAAAAAAAAGAAAAAATTAAACAAATTGGGTTTCGTTTTCCAAGGTTTTCAGATAAGACATTTGTCACCATTTTTCGTAAGAATCATTGAAAAACACTTTGAGTTATTCAGCTAGTAAAAAGAACAGGTTAAAATCATTATTTTATCAGACCCACTTTCTTCTCAAATGAGCTATGAAATGTGGAAAAAGGCCTTCAGTAATAGTTCCAAAATTCATACACTGGCTTCCATCTTCAAATTCCATTTTAAGAAGCAACAAGAGAACGGTGAATAAGTTTAAAAAAGAGGGAATAGTAGAGAGAAAAAACTGGATCGGGAGTTCACAACTGGAAGAGGGGTCATCGTTTCAACTTAGAGATAAAGAGATCAATTAGAAAAGATCCAACTCAAACCAGACGACGTTTGGCACGAGAGAGAGAGGGGGGGAGTTTCACCTATGACAGTCCAAATAGCAGTGAAAAAAAGACTTAAAAAGGAAATCGTACGTGAAACATGTTAAGAACCTTGCTACTCCAGGACATAAATTTAGACGGTTAGAGAGGGCAAAGATCTTCTTGAATAAGTTGGAAAATGATACTGGAATAATATATATATATATATATATATATATATATATGAACTTTATTTCACTCCTTCCTGAGTTTCTGATCCTTAGCTATGATTAACTAATGATTCACATGTAATTTTCGTTTATGATCGATTCCATCACGATTCTTCTGTTAATCTTGGAGAGTAATTATACATTCTTTTTTATCAAAGTAGAGTTCAATATGGTTATAAATGCCTCGGAGAATTCCAGTAAGGTATCTTTAATCCTTTCTAAACTACAACGGTTCAGAACTTAATCTAACAATCGGACAATTTTGCTGTTACTTGATTTGGACAATTTTTTCGTTACACCTATATATATATATATATATATATATATATATATATATATATATATATATATATATATATATATGTAATGTGTGTGTGTGTGTGTGTGTGTGTGTGTGTGTGTGTGTGTGTGCGTGCGTGTTTGTGTTGGTGTGTTCAATTTAACCACAACCGAAAATTCAAGCAATTCAGCGACAGATTAAATGATCCCTCTTAGAAATGTGTCTGCGAGCGTATACGCGTATGTGTCTGTGTGTGTCTTTGTGTATCCGTGTGTGTTTAATTATAGGCATGCCCTTCGGAATTACTTATTCCCCTTAACTACAACCGACGAAGCAGGAATGAAATGAAACAATTTCTCTGTTGATGGCAATGTGCTCACGCGCGCACCAGTGCGTGTGTATGTGTTTGTGTGGTTGTTCTTGTGTTTGTGCGTACAGATACGTGAATGTGTGCATGCGCAAGAGAGAGAACAGACAAAGCAAGAGGGAGAGTATTCAAGGTATGTTCTTCGGAATCACTTTTTTCGCTTCAACAGCAACCGATCTAAAACATGCAAAGAAGGTTGCGACATAAATGGAATCTCTCTCTCTGATGTCTATATAACGGTGGCAATGTAAGCAGAGAAAAGTTATTCTCCTAGGATTCACAATGGCGAAGAGTGGGGAGCAAAGATGCCACCCTGGAGCTTCTGTTTTGACATTTTCAGAATTAAGAAACAAATTCACCAGCATGCCACTTAGTGCCATTTTGTATTACTTTGTATCGTTTTCTACCAGTCTATTTATTCACGGTTTACCATTTACTGTACAGCGACCAGTCACCCCCATCTTCGCTCATCATTTCCTTAGCACAACCCCTGTCAGCCATTCCCACTCCCGCCTTTGCACGATCTTATCCACCCGCCTCGCTGAGTCGGTTCTCTTCAATTCACGTGCACCAAGACTTTTATTTCGTGGCGGGAAAACATCTGGAAGTCGCAGACGTAAGATTTCGAAAATGTCATTCGACGTTTTCGTTATTTTAAGCATGTCCGTTGTTGGCGTCATCTTATAGCAGCTCTGTTCATCGCACGAGAAAGCTGAGGCCGACTAAACATTGGATATTGCATTTCACTATTTGATTCACTCTTACTAAAGCGTACCAAGTCTCCGGGTTACGAACGCCCAACTTAAGAACATCCGATTTGCAGACGCTCTTTGTTATGGCGTTCGAAAAGTAATGACGTATTTCACCGCTATGAATTATGGGAACTACTTAACTGGTTCGCTCATAAAAAAGGCAAGGAAAAAAATCGAAAAATAGCGAATTTATCACTTTATAAAGGGGTCTCGTTAATAATATAAATACAGTATTTATCGTTCCACCCACGAGGACCGAATATGGCACAAGGCCGGTTTTAATGTGGGTATCCCCGAGCCCGTAGGCCCGGCCAAAAAATAGCCTTTTGAAGCCGATTAGACGGGTTCAGGCCCTGTCTACCTCCCCGGACGAAACCTTGCCCTTCAGCAAAGCCTCGTCCGGGTTCCTCTCTGCTAACGCAGAGAGTTCGACACAAGGCGTGCGCAGTCAGAGACCGCTCAACACCATTCCCTGACTTCATAAAAAAAAAAGGTAATCTGTAATTTGTTTTTATTTACAATTATCACACTGTGCTGGGTACTACATCCGGCAGCACGACCTCTAGTCCTGAAATTTTTAGGAGTGTGGAACTAACTCTTAATTACTGTTCTTCCCAGGTCCACAATGACCTCGGCTGCTAGGACCTGTTAGAGTCCGACCTATGGAAAAATACTGAACCTTCAAACAGGGGTAAAAAAGTGAAAGTATAAAAATAGATGTACATAGTAAAAAGTATTAGCAATAAAATAAAAAAAAGAAAATTACTTGTAATAGATTTTTGTAAAAATAACAATAATAATAATAATAGACAAAACCGGTACCCATCAGTGGCTACGTAGTGCAGGGCTGAAAGCTGAAACTGAAGGTTTTATCCTTGCTGCACAGGACCAATGCTTGCTAACTAGGAATTATCAAGCGAATATACTAAAATATTGTGTCAGCCCAAAATGCAGATTCTGTGATAAATATCCAGAAACGATTGATCATCTTGTATCAGGTTGTACGATATTGGCACCCACTGAATATAAAACCCAGCATGACAGAGTGGGCCAATATCTGCACTGGAAAATCTGCAACTTCTACGGGAAGGAAACTGAAAGAAAATGGTATGAACACCACCCAGACCCGGTTACGTAGATAAGACCTGTTACAATTCTATGGGACTACACAATACACACTGACAGAACAATCAAGGCCAACCGGCCAGATATTGTTATTAAAGACCACAAACCAAAAAAGTGTCTCCTTATTGATATGGCAGTCCCTGTTGACTGCAATGTATCTTTGAAGATATTCAAAAAGTTGTCAAAATACAAGGACCTTGAAATAGAAATCTCGAAAATGTGGCATATGGGAACATCAACAATCCTTGTTGTAGATGGAGCCCTAGGACTGGTTGGAAAAGATTGCAGTAGACTAATTGAAGGGATTCCTGGAAGTCCATGCCTCAAGGAGATACAAAATTGTTCTGACAAGTACAGCCCACACTTTACGAAGGGCTTGATCTATGTAATTTTTTTTTGTCAGTGGAAAGTGTCATGATGCCATTTCTAACCTTAGGTCCCTGGGCGGGACCCGGAAAGAAATGTGTAAACGCCAGAAATCAAAGAAAATAATAATAATAATAATAATAATAATAATAATAATAATATATCCAATCTCCCACAAAAATTAAATTTCGGCATTAAATGACCCAAAAAGATTCGATGTACCGTTAAACAAACATAACTGACAAACAAATACAATTGTCACATGCTTACGGACATATCATGTTGAAACACCGGTTACCGTACTACCGCCGAAGTTAAGCTACGTTGAGCCTTGTCAGTACCTAGATGGGTAGCCGTTTCGAAATGTCGGGTGCTGTGAACTTGGATGTGCGGCTGGTGTAATAGATAATAATGGCTTGGATAAAAAAAAGATGGACAACAGAAATATTAATCACTATTAAATTGTTTATTTACGAGAATGATTTTAAGTTTACATCCTAAAACCTGATGCAATTAAAACACGCAATACAAGATTTATCATTTAGATATTTATAAAGATATAAATATGAAAACATTTATTTGTTCATAAATTTATAAACATTTACTAAATTATTAAATTTGAATAAACTACTGTAAAATGCCTTATATCCGGAATCCCTCATATCCGGAGTGCCTTATATCCGAATCCCCTCATATCCGGAGGCCTTATATCCGAATCCCTCATATCCGGAGGCCTTATACCCGAATCCCTCATATCCGGAGTGCCTTATATCCGAATCCTCATATCCGGAGTCCTTATACCGAATCCTCATATCCGAGTGCCTTATATCCGGAATCCCTCATATCCGGAGTGCCTTATATCCGGAATCCCTCATATCCGGAGTGCCTTATACCCGGAATCCCTCATATCCGGAGTGCCTTATATCCGGAATCCCTCATATCCGGAGTGCCTGAATCCTCATATCCGGAGTGCCTTATATCCGAATCATATCCGGAGTGCCTTATATCCGGAATCCCTCATATCCGGAGTGCCTTATATCCGGAATCCCTCATATCCGGATTGCCTCATACCCGGAGTGCCTTATATCCGGAATCCCTCATATCCGGAGTGCCTTATATCCGGAATCCCTCATATCCGGAGTGCCTTATACCCGGAATCCCTCATATCCGGAGTGCCTCATACCCGGAATCCCGCATATCCGGAGTGCCTTATATCCGGAATCCCTCATATCCGGAGTGCCTTATACCCGGAATCCCTCATATCCGGAGTGCCTCATACCCGGAATCCCGCATATCCGGACATGATTTTGATGTGTATATTTGAACTATTTGTAACTGATTTGAAAATTCTGTTTTTTCAGGAAATTTACTTTGGATAATTGCTTATGCTTATGTCACCCTAATGGCGTGTACTGGTGCAAAAGATGATGGGAATAAGAGGAAAAGAACAACTTTGGAGTTATCGCAAAAAGTGGAAATTTTAAACAGACTAGACGCTGGTGAAAGTTCAATGTAAATAATGGCTGAGTTCAAAATAAGAATGCCAACATTGTATGATATAGAATCTTCCAAAGAAACTATTCTCTAGCTTTTACACTGTCACAATGAACAAGTAATTAAAAAAAAAAACATGATTGTGATGGAACCTGGACTGAAATTAAAAAAAGCTGTGGAAAAGGTTATCAGTTTTATGGAAAAAAGCCAGCATTCAGCTCTGACGATTGCAATAACGCACGCAGAGTTAAAAAGTGTCTTTCGTTTAAAAAAAAATTCAAGAAGAAAAGCAAAACGAAATGCGGAAAAAAGTTGAGAATGACATTAGAAGAGAAAGAATCATCATGTAACAGCGATTAAAAATATCCTCGTTACATTATTTGTTTTACATACGTGGCATACTTAATTTAATGAATTTTCATTAGCATTACATAATTTATTTCTTTTTCCTTAAAATTGATTCCGTTATATTTCACTGACCATTAGTTCATTTTGTTTGCTATAAAGCATTGAAAATAAATGTTAAACCTGATTTCGGTTCTTTTATTTTAATCTAAATATAACCTCCCATATCCGGACTTTGAAACCAATTCCTTATATCCGGAAAACCTTTTTAGTCCGGTTGTCAGGGATTCTACTGTATAAGAAAATCCTTATTCGTTACCATTTTATAAATTTCGAAGCAAGTGGCTTTCAACCGATATTTTGTAAACCATTCCAATAAAAAAAATATATTAAATAAAGAGAGTTTTTTTTTTGACAATTCTCAAAAACAAAGAAAATTTTAAAATTAATTTTCATCATATATTTAGGTTTTATTACAATTCTAATCATCGCCTTTTAAAAGAATAAACATTACCGAGGGAGTGAAGGTACTTAAAATAATAGCTGTGTCATGGGAAAAACCGTCCTCTTGACATTTCGATTTTCTTTTGCGGAAACGATTGTTTACATTTGCCATAAGAGGAGAATGCGCGTACTTGTATGTATATACGTCTCAGGGAGGGAAAGGAGTCGTTACTTATTACTTCAAGCGGGGCCCGCCGTCATGTATCTGACCAGACAGAAATTGTGTGTGCGTTTGCTTCCTTTTTATGGAAGAGCGCACATTGCAGGTGAACCGGGAGTTATCTGGGAGTGGATTGTAAATTGCCAAAGGGAGTCGCAGTGTGTAGTTATAAAAATGAAAAGAATTGTAGCTAACGGAAGGTACACAAGTCGAGACCCGATCAGTATCGGCTGGGTAACCGTAGGGTATGATGTTGAAAGACCCGAAATCCCTAAAGAACCTCGGCTAGAAACATCATTGATGATGTGTACCAAACCATCCAATAGATGTATTTTACGAAATAGGTATTATTACAATTCTAATCAACGCTTATTAAAAAGAATAAAGATTACCGAGGCAGTGAAGGTACTTAAAATAATAGCGGTCTCATAGGAAAAACCGTTCTTTTGACATTTCGATTTCCTTTGCGAGAACGATGGTCTAAATTTGCAATAATAAGAGAGCCGTGTTCCAATTCCAGTTGGGTTCGTTATATTAAGCGCAAATACTCTCGGGAAAGGCATGAATCCACCTCTTCTTTTATATCCACATCATTTCTTGTTTGTTTATTAAATTCTGATTAGGTATGAATCCACCTCCTCCCCACCCACAGCTATGGGTTAATTAGTAAGACTGGTATCAGTAAATCATTATTATTTAAAAACAAAAATTCTTATAATCCAAAAAGTATTTTCTGGCTTTAAAAGCAAAAGAGTTGATATGCCGTAAAAAAAAAAAAAAAAAAAAAAACCGAATCAATCCCACTTCTTGTTTTGACATCCATTTACACAAAATTGTTAAATAGGTTACTTGATTTTTCCTTTCTGGCCCTTCTTGACTTCAGCATGTCCTGTGAGTATCAAATTCTCCAAGTCCTCTTTCCTCATAAGTCATCTCGGAAATTTTAACTGTTTCCAAAATATTAATTATTTGCGCCCCAAAATTTCTTGTAATTTAAAACTGTTGTGGCCTGTTTAAGGGCCAGAAAAAAAAGACACAGAAGGCGAAGGTAGGTTGAAAAAGCATATTGAAGATATATACAAAACAATAGTGTTAGTAATAAGTAGATTAGCATTGCGTCTACTACTCCACTACACTGCACACTCTGCGCTCTATCCGACTCTCTCAGTTTGTATTTATGAGAGAAGAAAGAGTTCATTATACTGTAAGAGGGTTTACCACAACAAAAACTATTTTCTGGTGTTAAAGAACCTGCAATTCGGTTGACAAGCCGTGGAAAATAAAGTGTTACACTTGAACATTTGCTTACATCATTGATAACTGCGTACTATTGACGTTATTATCCCTACTCGCATTGGTACGTAGTGATCAACGATATAACCTGTTTTAAACTTGACAATTGTAAATAAAAACAGATAACTCTTTATAAAATCAGGGATCAATTTTGAAACTGTATTTATAACATGAAGATGAACCGCTTCTATAATGATTAAAAAAAAAAACAATAGTTTTCGATTCTGACAAATTTTGTGGTTAGAGGATTTTGTCCAGCAGTGACCACAAAGTGAAAACGAAAATATAACCGGGATGCCATTTAATACCTAATAAATGAAAGTGACTAAATGTCATTGTTGACTTATTTCTCAATCGTACATATATATATATATATATATATATATATATATATATATATATATATATATATATATATATATATATATATATATATATATATATATATATATATATATATAATGCATGTTTCCTTATATATGATAGACAAGTTTTGTCTATTTATTTTAAGCAAATTCCTTTCATATTGTCGAATAAGCTATTTAGCATTATCACTGACACACGAAAGGAAATCACTATATTGATACATGTTTTTATTGTTAATCCTGTCTAAGCTATCGGCTTATATAAGCCATCATCAGAGATTAGTTTATTGTACATGCCCTGTTTGTTGCTGTTAAGGGTGTTCCATTTTTTTTTTTTTGGCTATTTCAATTTACCTTTTCACCAAGCTACATTTACTTATGTAATCCGAATATATATATATAAATATATATTATATGTGTGTGTGTGTATGTGTTTCAAAAATACTTTTACGAATCTGTTTTCATTGAAATGTTGCAAATTTGAACCATCGTTCCCGTAAAAGTAATCGAAATGTCAAAAGAACGGTTTTTCCCATGACACCGCTATTATTTTAAGTACCTTCACTGCTTCGGCAATCTTTATTCTTCTTAATAAGCGTTGATTAGAATTGTAATAATACCTATTTCGTAAAATACATCTGTTGGATGCTTTGGCACACATCATCTGTAATGTTTCTAGCCGAGGTTTCGAGTCTTTCAACTTCCCCTCTTCACGGTTATCCAGCCGATACTGATCGAGTCTCGACTTGTGTACCTTCGGTTAGCTCTAATTTTTTTCATTACACACTACACACTACGACAGTCCTTGGCAATTTATAGCCCACTCCCAGATAACTTCCGGGTCACCAGCAATGTCCGCTCTTCCATAAAAAGAAAGCAAACGCAGAGACAATTTCTATCAGGTCAGAAACATGGCAGCGTGTTCGGCTTTAAGTGGTAAGTAACAATTTGTTTCCCTCCCTGGGACATATACACATACATGGACACACACTCTCCTCTTATGGCAAATTTGGACCAAAAGAAATCGAAATGTCAGAAGGACGGTTTTCCCATGACACCGCTATTATTTTAAGTACCTTCACTCCCTCGGTAATGTTTATTCTTTTTAAAAGCGATTATTATTAGGTTGGTGCAAAAATAATGACGTAATAATGTCGTTTTTTGACGTATTTTTTAACGTCAAAAAAGGACATTATTACGTCATTATTTTTGCACCAACGTAATAGAATTGTCATAAAACCTAAATATATGATGAAAGTGAATTTTAAAATGTTCTTTGTTTTTGAGAATTGTCAAGAAATAAACACTATTTATTTAATATATTGTTTATTGGAATGATTTATAAAACATCGGTTGAAAGCCACTTGCTTCGATATTTATAAAATGGTAACGAATAAGGATTTTTTTAATAGTTCGTTCACGTATTTTAATAATCTCGTCAATTTTTAGAAATTTATGAACAAATAATTGTTTCCATATTTATTTCTTTATAAATTTCTAAATATTAAACATTTAGTTTTAATTGTATCAGGTTGTAGGATGTTGCTAATCTAAAATTATTATCGTAAATAAACAATTTAATAAATAAATAGTGGTTAATATTGCTGTTGTAAATTCTTAAGCACAGAATAAATTAACTTTCATCATATATTTAGGTTTTATTACAATTCAAATCATCGCTTTTTAAAACAACAAACATTGTCCTGGATGGGATGGTAGTTAAAATAATAGCAGTAATAATCGAAAAACCGTACATCTGACACTTCGATTTTAGATTTTTTTTTTTCAGGAACAAAACTCCAACTTTGCCAGAAACATTTTATGAATTTTAACCGGTAGAAGCGCTAACTGTTCGATCAATAACAAGCTAATGTTTCCTGTATGGAAACTGTCAATTTCACCATTGCTAATGTGACAAATTAAAATGAGTTTCATAAATAACTGGAGAAGAATACTAATCTTTCGCGGGTCACTATTTTTGTTTTTATAAGTGAAACTGCAGCGTTTACAATTGACGCCAGTTAGTCTCTTTCGATTTTTTTTCATTGTTTATAGTGAAGCCTTTCCCTTTGAGTCTCATCCATCATTTTGCGTCTTGGCCTGGTCTTTCTTTCTCTTCTTGTTTACTTCTCTCTAAATCTCCTTCACTTTTCTTTTCTCGTTTGCAATATACAATATTTATTTAATATTTAGTATACACTGTTTATTTTATATTTTAGTTTTGTTGCCTATTTTTATTTTTTGTTCACTGCCTTTCTATCTATCTATCTATCTATCAATCTATCTATCTATCTATCTATCTATCTATCTTATTCTGTTCAGTATCTATCTATCTGTTTCAGTCTTTTCATATCTATCTATCTATCTATCTATCTATCTATCTATCTATCTATCTATCTATCTATCTATCCGTTTCAATCTTTTCATTATCTATCTATCTGTTTCATTCAATCTTTTCATGTCTATTTATCTATCTCAGTCTTTTCATCTATCTATCTATCTATCTATCTATCTATCTCAGTTTTTTTATTTCATATCTATCTTTCTATTTATCTATCTATCTATCTATCTATCTCAGTTTTTTTTATTTCATATATAAGTCTTTTCATTTCATTCTATCTATCTATCTATCTATCTATCTATCTATCTATCTATCTATCTCAGTTTTTTATTTCACATCTAAGTCTTTTCATTTCTATCTATCTATCTATCTATCTATCTATCTATCTCAGTTTTTTTTTTCATATCTAAGTCTTTTTCATTTCTATTTCTATCTATCTATCTATCTATCTATCTATCTATCTCATTTTTTTATTTCACATCTATCTATTTCTATCTCCATTTTTTATCCATCCATCTATCTCAGTTTTTTCATTTCTATCTATCTATCATTTCTATCTATCTATCTATCTATCTATCTATCTCAGTTTTTTTATTTCATATCTAAGTCTTTTTCATTTCTATCTATCTATCTATCTATCCATCTATCTATCTATCTCATCTATCTATCTATCTATCTATCTATCTATCTATCTCAGTTTTTTTATTTCATATCTAAGTCTTTTCATTTCTATCTATCTATCTATCTATCTATCTATCTATCTATCTCAGTTTTTTTATTTCATATCTAAGTCTTTTTTTCTATCTATCTATCTATCTATCTATCTATCTATCTCAGTTTTTTATTTCATATATAAGTCTTTTCATATCTATCTATCTATCTATCTATCTATCTATCTATCTATCTATCTCTATCTATTCATCTCAGTTTTTTATTTCATATCTAAGTCTTTTCATTTCTATCTCTATCTATCTATCTATCTATCTCAGTTTTTTTATTTCATATCTAAGTCTTTTTTCATTTCTATCTATCTATCTATCTATCTATCTATCTATCTATCTATCTATCTCAGTTTTTTTATTTTCATATCTAAGTCTTTTCATTTCTATCTATCTATCTATCTATCTATCTATCTATCTATCTATCTATCTATCTATCTATCTCTTTTTTTTATTTCATATCTAAGTCTTTTCATTTCTATCTATCTATCTATCTATCTATCTATCTATCTATCTATCTCAGTTTTTTTTATTTCATATCTAAGTCTTTCATTTCTCATCTATCTATCTATCTATCTATCTCAGTTTTTTTTTTTTATTTCATATAAGTCTTTTTCATTTCTATCTATCTATCTATCTATCTATCCATCTATCTATCTATCTATCTATCTATCTCTCAGTTTTTTTATTTCATATCTAAGTCATTTTTCATTTCTATCTATCTATCTATCTATCTATCTCAGTTTTTTTATTATATCTATCTATCTATCTATCTATCTATCTATCTATCTATCTATCTATCTATCTCAGTTTTTATTTCATAACTAAGTCTTTTTCATTTCTATCTATCTATCTATCTATCTATCTATCTATCTATCTCAGTTTTTTATTTCATATCTAAGTCTTTTCATTTCTATCTATCTATCTATCTATCTATCTATCTATCTATCTATCTATCTATCTCAGTTTTTTTATTTCATATCTAAGTCTTTTCATTTCTATCTATCTATCTATCTATCTATCTATCTATCTATCTATCTATCTATCTATCTCAGTTTTTTTATTTCATATCTAAGTCTTTTCATTTCTATCTATCTATCTATCTATCTATCTATCTATCTATCTATCTCAGTTTTTTTATTTCATATCTAAGTCTTTTCATTTCTATCTATCTATCTATCTATCTATCTATCTATCTATCTATCTCAGTTTTTTTATTTCATATCTAAGTCTTTTCATTTCTATCTATCTATCTATCTATCTATCTATCTATCTATCTCAGTTTTTTTATTTCATATATAAGTCTTTTCATTTCTATCTATCTATCTATCTATCTATCTATCTCAGTTTTTTTATTTCATATCTAAGTCTTTTCATTTCTATCTATCTATCTATCTATCTTTTTATCTATCTATCTCATCTCAGTTTTTTTTCATCTAAGTCTTTTCATTTCTATCTATCTATCTATCTATCTATCTATCTATCTATCTCAGTTTTTTTTTTTCATATCTAAGTCTTTTCATTTCTATCTATCTATCTATCTATCTATCTATCTATCTATCTATCTATCTTTCATTTCTATCTATCTCAGTTTTTATTTCATATCTAAGTTTTTCATTTAAGTCTATCTATCTATCTATCTATCTATCTATCTATCTATCTATCTCAGTTTTTTTTTTATTTCATATCTAAGTCTTTTCATTTCTATCTATCTATCTATCTTCTATTATCTATCTATCTATCTATTTTTTTTATTTCTATCTATCTTTTCATTTCTATCTATCTATCTATTATCTTTTTATTTCATATCTAAGTCTTTTCATTTCTATCTATCTATCTATCTATCTATCTATCTATCTATCTATCTCAGTTTTTTTATTTCATATCTAAGTCTTTTCATTTCTATCTATCTATCTATCTATCTATCTATCTATCTATCTATCTATCTCAGTTTTTTATTTCATATCTAAGTCTTTTCATTTCTATCTATCTATCTATCTATCTATCTATCTATCTATCTATCTATCTGTGCATGTATGCATGCATTCGTACGTGCGTGCATGTAACTGACAGACATATTTTTTCATTAAAATCTCCACCCTTGTTAGTATGTTAAAATAGCGAGTGAATATTAATTCCATCATTCTAAACCTTTTCACTGAAAAATTAATATCAAAATAATCCACCTGCGTGCTATGTTGCAGACATCGTGAGACCACATCTATATATCTATATCTATATGTATGTGTGTGTGTATGTGTGTGTAATGGATATATTTTTAATCCGATAGTTATATTTCTTTAAACGTTATTGTTGTGGACACATTTTATTTGAAATATATTCTCCCATTTTCTTTACTTATAAATAATTATAAATGGGGCATCAATTTCAAATAAGTGTTGTCCACTACGTAAAAGTTTGGATCAATATATATATACATATACAGTGTAACCCGGATATAAGGGAGTTGTCGGGACCGGAGAAGAAGTCTCTTATATCCGGGTTTCTTATATCCGGGTTTGGTCTTTTTATATACATTAACACAGGCTCTAATTTGAGACCAGAGAAAATCTCTTATATCCGGGTCTTTTATATCCGGGTTACACTATATATATATATATATATATAGTGTGTATATTATATAGTGTATCTTTCATATTAAAGAAAATGTGTCATCTATTTCTTCCTCTCTATGAACTGACTGCACGCTCCAAAAGTTTGTAACCGTTAACAATAACACGTTTCAAAAAAAAAAAAATAGAATAAAGAAACATATTTCGATTCGCATTTAATTTATTCGCCTCGGATGCCACTTGAATTTTACCGAAAACAAAATAATTTCTATGCCTGAAGATGACTGAATGTACAGTCGAAAGTACTTGGATATTAAAGAAAGACTTTATACAGCTTATAATTTTGAAAAACAAGGATCATAAAATTCATCGAGTATTTGTAGGTTGAAGCACCTTTAAAATTTTGTTTGCGAAGAGATTTCGCCATTTTTATATCATTAACTTTGCTAATCTACTTTTGTATGGATGATTCATTGTAATATATATATATATATATATATATATATATATATATATATATATATATATATATATATATATATATATATATATTGAAATGGACAAAGTCTGACAATTTATTTATTAAAGACATTTTTTTGTTTAACGTTCTTTTTATAGATACAAGTATTTAAGTAAATATATATATATAGATAATATTTTACTTAAATACTTGTATCTAAAAAAAGAACGTTAAATATATATATATATATATATATATATATATATATATATATATATATATGCTTTTCGTGCCCTGAGGTAAATGTGGTGATTTTATTTCGTAATTTATATTTATACACAGAAGTGTAGAAAAAATACAGTTACGTCTTCGGATTTAAATTTACGATCGCTCTAAAATATTCTGTAATCTGTGTAAGGAAAAGTAAACTATAGAAGATTGTAAATATTGTCATTTATTATCTCATGAACGAAAGTAAGTAAATGTTGTTGAATTTTTATTTATTTATTATGCGTATGCGTTTGTGTCTGTGCGTTTGTGGCAATATATATAAAAGTCAAAGGAAAACTCTTCTTTACCAACTAAATTCTAAGTAAGGTATTTCCTCTTTTAATAAGTATAGCATTCTTGAAATCCGAAATTTGGGTTGAAATTATTTGTAGAGTTTATCAGTTATACAGAGAAAGAGGAAAGTTCTTGAGAGTGCAATTATTGATTCTTGCCAAAATGTTACATTTCTAAAAAAAAAAAAAAAAAAAAACAGCCCTTTTCTTAAAGGAAATACTCCTTTCCTAAACAATAAACATGACTATAATGCTTTCAAAAATAGAAATAAAAATGACTGATTATATATTTCAAATGAATAAATTAATACAAAAATATTTTAACAAAATAAACTAAATTAAATCATAATAATTGAGTTAAAGTAAGCTCTGTTCCATCTTCAAGCGAATTTTTTTGGAACGCTTGAAGATGGAACAGAGCTTATTTTAACTCAATTTAATTCAAATAATTATATTGAAGTTTTCGGCTCTTGTTTTGAAACATGAGACCTCTTATGTCGCGAGTTGGAATCATATTTTTAAATAAATAATTATATATATATATATATATATATATATATATATATATATATATATTTGAACTTTATTTCAATCCTTCATGAGGTTCCGATCATTAGCTATGATTAATTAATGATGAACATGTTATTTTCGTTTATGATCGATTTCATCACGGTTCTTCTGTTAGAGAGTAATTATACATTCTTATGTTCAGAGTAGAGTCCAAGAGCGTTTATAAAAACCTCGAAAATAGAAAAATTTCGCTAGAAGCAAAGAAAAGAGTACTGAAACGTCTTGTGATATCTATCCTGTTCTATGGCAGCGAGCGGTGGACAACCTCCTCAAAGATGAAGGAGAGAATTGGAACAACCAAAATGTGGTTCTACAGAAGGATGCTGAGGATCCCATGGGCAAAATAGGTGAACAACGACGAAGAAAAATGAAAACAAAAAAGGAAACTTATACTTAACATCTGGGAGAGGTTTCTGGGTCTTATAATGAGGACAAGGGACTTGTAAAATCTTAAAAAACTCATGGGTCATATTGAGGACAAGAGAAATAGGAGAAAGCGGTGAGCTACTTAACTGGTGAGCTTATGTGAATGATTGCCCGAACGGGGGTGGGAAACTCAGCGAGAGGTGAAAATCTGCTAAGAGCCCCACGAGATACGAAGTTGTGGAGAGCCATGAAATCAGTTTGAAAAACAACAAGCAAAAAATGGGAATAACAGCTTCTTTAATGTTACTGCAAAGACAGAAGTAACAGGCATGAAACCACATCTTTCCTTCAGAGACTTGATTAAATGGATGACGGAACAATCTTTAGTAGACATATCAGAAAGACAAAGTTTATTAAGAGCTACAAGCTTGCATTAATATATTACTCGGACTGGTATCCTCATCTTAATTGCCATATTCACAACTTTTCGGCCGTTGTACGCTCCGGACTTCTTCAGGTAATTGGAATTTCGAACCGAACACTTTATTTCGTCACCTTTCGATACATGACTAACGAGGCAGATTTTTTTTCCCGTAGAAGGTTTCCATTTCTTTCTGCGGTGGACCAGTTGCCATCAAAAGCATCCGTTCTATCCTGCTATTTACCCATAGCTGGGGAGAGAAGACGAGGATTCATACCTTTCTCAAGGCTATTAGCACGTAAGTGAATGTAATGGAATCGACACGAATTCGAACTCGGCTCTCAGATTACTCAATCCGAGCCGCTATCCATTACTCCATCGTGCCTCCTCTTCAGTGTTTTCCAACTCCTGGTTCTCTATAAACAAAGACAAAATACTTGACCTTGTACCAGACATGATTAGATATACTAAGTGTTTTCTTTGTTTTCTCAAATTCCAATCTTCTTCTTCTTCTTCTTCTTCTTCTTCTTCTTCTTCTTCTTCTTCTTCTTCTTCTTCTTTCATTTTCTCTCTACACCTCTCCCTCTTACAGCCCTCTCTATCTATTGTTTTCATTTCTCTCTCTTTTGTTCTCGTTGTTTCCCTCGTTGTGCCTCTCAATCTCACACAAGTCTTTAAGCTTTCCTACCCTTTTCTTGCACTTTTCTTAAACAAGGTCAACCTTACTCGTCCTTCCGGTCAGGAGAAATCAGCTTCGTCATCATCTTGACCTTTCTTGGATTGACAGGGTTTGATTACATCCGACCAACTGGCCGGGCGACCGACCTGCTGCCTGACCATGCAGACAATGCAAAGTCATTTATGGCTTTCAGCTGTGTCCGACCAAAACGCCTGCCATTTTAGAAGGCATTCTTTTGCATCAGATTTTAATGCATAATCCTCATCGAATGGCCGGCTTAATTCTTTTCTGCTTTTAAAAACCCATGCGATCACTTCGCCCGTCTCGAGTAGGTTATCAAGGCTACTGAAACACAGAATTGCCCGCTTTCATATATATATATATATATATATATATATATATATATATATATATATATATATATATATATATATATATATAGAGAGAGAGAGAGGAGAGATAGATAGATATTTTATCAATATAAGTCTTCTTTATACACACACACACGCGCATATATATATATATATATATATATATATATAAATATATGAAAATTTCTCTGATTTTAACCAGTAGAAGACAATATTTATGAATAAAAATGACAATAGGAAAACTGGTAATTGCTGACGCGTTTCGTCCAATGTGGACTTTATCAAAGCAAAATACGAAAATGAAATTAAATGAACAAAGTAACTAATAAAAACAAAACAGAATGTACCTAGCAACTGGAATATAGAGAAACGCTATTTTCATATTTTTAACTGAAAAATAACGTCAGTAATTGTCACGTATTTTGCTTTGGTAAAGTCCACATTGGACGAAACGCGTCAGCAATTACCAGTTTTCCTATTGTCATTTTTATTCATAAATATATATATATATATATATATATATATAAAGAGAGAGAGAGAGAGAGAGGGTAAGATATAGATAGATAAATAGATAGATAGATATATTTTATCAATATAAGTCTTCTTTATACACACACACGCGCATATATATATATATATATATATATATAGAGAGAGAGAGAGAGAGAGAGAGAGAGGGGGGAGAGATAGATAGATATTTTATCAATATAAGTCTTCTTTATACACACACACACGCATATATATATATATATATATATATATATATATATATATATATATACGTATCTATCGATTCTTTTTTCTTTGTCATGGTTGTTACTTTCTAAGCTGAAGTGATTCGTTTTTTCTTTCTTGCTTCCATTGTTTATCTCTTTCTTTCTCAATTTCTTTGTTTTTTTTAGTTCTTTCATTCTTTATTTGCCTCATTCTCTCTATATATTTATTGATTCTTTGTTTGTTTGCTTTTTTCTTTCTTTCTTTTTTCCTCCTTTCGGAAATCCACTTTTTCATATACAGAGTATTTTATCAATATGTTTTGCTGACACACTGTCTTTTGATATCTATCTATCTTTGGAAGCTATGGCATACAAATCTATATATCAGAGGAATAATGCGTAATTGAATGATTAAAATAAAATAAAATCCGACGATGCTCAATTCGACTCTAATATATATATATATATATATATATATATATATATATATATTAAATATATGAGATTATATATATATATATATACATAATCTCATATATATAATTAATAAATAATTCGTTTCTTTTTTTCATAGTTGATTCACCCTTTCCCTGATTCCATCTATTTATTGATACTTTCTTTCTTTCCTTCTTTTTTTTTTCTTTCTTTCTTTTTTCTTTATATATTTCATTGTTTCTTTCTTTTTTCCTACTTTCGAAATTCCACCCTTTCATATAAAGAGTATTTCATCAATATCTTGTTTCCACACACACACACACACACACACACACATATATATATATATATATATATATATATATATATATATATATATATATATATATATATCTTTTGATATCTGCCTGACTTTTTGGAAGCTATATACCAGAGGAATAGTGCATGAATGATAAAAATTTAAAAAAAATCCGATGATGCTCTATTCGATTCTAAAATCTATCTATCTATCTATCTATCTATCTCTCTCTCTCCCCTCTCTCTCTCCTCCCTCTCTCTCTCTCTATATATATATATATATATATATATAATTCGTTTTTTCTTTCATGCTTCCATTGTTTATCTCTTTGTTTCTTAATTGTTTTTTTTTTTTTATAGTTGATTCACCCTTTCCCTGATTCCATCTATTTATTCACACTTTCTTTCTTTCTTTCTTTCTTTCTTTCTTTTTTCTTTTCTTTCTTTCTTTCTTATTTTCCTTCTTTCGAATTCCACCCTTTCATATAAAAAAGTATTTCATCAATATCTTGTTTCCACACACACACACACACACACACACATATATATATATATATATATATATATATATATCAGTCTTTGATATCTATCTATCTTTGGAAGCTATGCCATACAAATCTATACATCAGGAATAATGCGTGATTGAATGATAAAATAAAAGAAAATCGACGATGCTCTATTCGACTCTAAAATCTATATTTTTAACCTTCTTATTGTAAAACTGTAAGTGGCTTTTGTTGAATTTCGTATATATATATATATATATATATATATATATATATATATATATATATATATGTGTGTGTGTGTTTGTGTAGTAAAGGTAATAAATCCGTTGGTATATAATCCAAGTGGATCCTAATAATATAAAATATTAAAACTGATCCAGAAAAAGGGCTCAATGTATTACAGAGCAAATAACTGATAAACAATAAAATCCCGAATCGCCTCATATGGGGAATAGCCTATTTCGGCGGATGAAGTTATCGGTCGTCTCTATTAACAGCCCCGATATGAACTGAGTTCGTGTCAGAAATAGAAATTTAACTTGATTGTCCGTTCTTCCAGGAATCTCCTTGTTGTCTGAGAAGGATTACTCGTAATTTTGGAAAGTCAATCAGTAATATTAATCGACACAGAACATTTGCAGCCTAAATACACATAATATATATATATATATATATATATATATATATATATATATATATATATATACATATATATATATATATATGTGTGTGTGTGTGTGTGTGTGTGTGTGTGTGTGTGTGTGTGTAAGTGCGCAGGTATGCAGAAAAGAGAAAAGAACACGTTGGGTGCATAATCCCGGGTTCCTTAGTATTTTTTGTTTTATTTTTAAGAAGACAGTGCTCCATACAGAAGTAGAGCTTTATTATAATAATATTTTTGTATAAAATATGATTCCTTCACTTCAATAAGAGTTCTCATGTTTCAAAACGAGAGACGAAACCATCCAAATAATTATTAAAATCAAGTTGAATTGAGGTGTTTAGTCTCGTTTCATCTTCAAGCGAAATTTAAGGAACCTTTTTAGAATTTTTAGAATCATATTTTTAAACAAAAAAATATATATATATATATATATATATATATATATATATATATATATATATATATATATATATATATATATATATATATATATATATATATATTATTAGCTGAGTATTTATCGATCCACCCACGAGGATTGAATGTGGCACAAGGCCGGTTTAAAGTGGGTTTCTCCGAGCCCGTAGGCTCGGCCAAAAATATACCCTTTGAACCTGCCTAGACGGGTTCAGGCCCTGTCTACCTCCCCGGACGAAACCTTGCCCTTCGGCAAAGCTTCGTCCGGGTTCCTCTCCGACAAAGCAGAGAGTTCGACAGACGTCGCTTACAGTCAAAGACTGTATCATGACTCAGCTAGACTCGCAGGTCTATCTGTCTTGGTATTTATCGATCCACCCACGAGGATTGAATATGGCACAAGGCCGGTTTAATGTGGGTATCTCCGAGCCCGTAGGCTCGGCCCAAAATATACCCTTTGAACCCGCCTAGACGGATACAGGCCCTGTCTACCTCCCCGGACAAAACCTTGCCCTTCGGCAAAGCTTCGTCCGGGTTCCTCTCTGCTAATGCAGAGAGTTCCACAGAAGGCGCGCGCAGTCAGAGACCGCTCAACACCACTATACATATTAGCTGTAATACAGCGAAACAGTTTCGCTGAGGATGACAATATATAAGCACATGAAAAACTTAAATTCACTTCTGTACTTTTGGAAGGATAAGTGCGAATTTGTAAACAATGACTATTACTATTAACATTACAAGACTCTTCCCCTTCCCGAAATTGTGTCAGTCATTGGCGTGTTTGTTCACAGAATAAGCCTTTGCCTTTCTTTCAGCCGTACACCGATGGCGTATGGGGAAAATATCCGACTTTTGGCGAATCAGTTGAGTTTCGATCTTGACTTGAAGCAATCGGATGTCTATGCCCACTAATGAGCTGTGATACAACGGAACAGTCTGTCTGGCATTTTACAGCAAAAAAACTAAAATTACCTCACCATAGAGGATTGTCTATTTTAAGCCATTCTAAGGATAGTCGCGTACAGAATGGCTTGAAATAGAATTGGATTTAAGCATGCTACTAGATTGGCAGGTAGGTCCCACCCATTTTTGAAATAGCTAAATGCAAACGCCAGTTCTACTCCAACAGTTTCTTTTCTTGCCTGTGGAAATTATTTCCATTTCCTTGCTTCCTTGATAACTGCAATCTTCAAAAATTTAAATGCAGCATCAATTGCTATCTTCTATCTTCTTGAATCCTGTTCATCTTTTGTACTTTCCTAGATCCTCCCTATACTCAGTCTTTTCTCACTTTCACTTTCCGTAGTCCCTTGCGTGTAATGGATAGCGGCTTGGATTGAGGGATCGCAGAGCCGAGTTCAAATTCCAGTTGAATCCATTACATTCACATAAGTGCTAATACCCTTGGGAAAGGTACGAATCTTCTTCTTCTCCCCCCAGCTATGGGTAAATAGTAGGACAGACTGGGTTCTATAGCCTTGAGTGGCAACTGATCTACCACAAGATGAAATGGCAAACTACTGCGGGAAAAAAATCTTTCTTGTCGAAAGATACATGATCACCTAAGCGTGTATCACGCATGGCACATAACTGACTGACTGGCCGTTGGGAAAGGTATGAATCCTCTTCTTCTCCCGCCAGATATGGGTAAATAGGCCGGGTTCTATAGCCTTGGGTGGCAACTGGTCTACCGCAGAAAGAAATGGCATCCTACTGCGGCAAAAAAATCTGCTTCGTTAGTCATGTATTTAAAGATACATGATCGCCTAAGCGTGTATCACACATGGCATATAACTGACCGAGTCCCTTGCATACTTAAAGAAAAAAATAGATAAATCAACTAGTTCGAATTCCTGTCAAATCCATTACATTCGCTTACGTGATAATACCTTTGCGAAAGGTATGAATCCTCTTCTTCTCCCTCCAGCTATGGATAATTAGCAGGACAGGCATGGTTCTATAGCTTTGGATGGCAACTGTTCTACTGCAGAAAGAAATGGCAACCTACTGCGGTAAAAAAAAATTTGCTTCGTCAGGCATGTATTTAAAGATACATGATCGCCTAAGTGTGTATCACGCATGGCACAACTGACCAAATCTCTTGCATAATTAAAAAAATAATAATAATAATAAAGAAACTGTAACTAATTCCATCTTTGCAAGGTTCCCCATAATTATGGCTTTGTGTCTTTAAGCTTAGTAAATAAGTATTAATGATATTCATTATGGAATGATTATCAAATTCTTTCTATCATTTCTGAAATATATTCCTGCATTAATATGAAGGCATTTATTAAATATAATGAGGAAGGCCATTTATCATAATAAATCTATTTGAAGTCATAATAAAAAAGATAGAGAAAAACAAAATCAATTAAGAAGTCTCCCAGTTCTATGCAAGATAAAAGTCAAGGAAACCATACAACTACAACAAAAAAAAAAATAAAAAATAAATAAATAAAAATCTTATATCAAATTAACAATATATATATATATATTTTACTTAGGCGCTGATGATAGCTTCGTACAGAACAGCTTGAAATAGACTATCTCTATGTTGAGGTAATTTTTTTTTTTTTTTTGGCTGTAAAAGATATATATGCTCTGTTAAAATAAAACATCGAGCTCTCTGTGGATCAGTTTAATAATTAATATTACTAGGATCCACCTGGATTATATACCAACGGATCGATTACCTGTATATATATATATATATATATATATATATATATATATATATATATATATATATATATATATATATATATATATATATATATATAATTTTTTATAAAACAAAAATTACTTCAACATGGGATAGTCTATTTCAAGTCTAGGGGCTCATGATAGCCGCGTACAGAATGGGCTTTTGAAATAGACTATCTTGAGGTAATTTTTTTTTTTTTTTGCTGTAAAAAATACATATGCTCTGTTACAATAAATACATCAGGCTCTCTGTGGATCAGTTTTAATCATACTTATTATAAAACCCAGGTTGTGTGTGTGTGTGTGTGTGTGTGTGTGTGTGTGTGTGTGTGTGTGTGTGTGTGTGTGTTCGTTTATATATTGGATGGGATTTCCTACATTTTTTAACCGATTTCAACAAAACTTCACAGGACTGCGTAAATTACCTTGCGGTGGTTCTGACAGCGCCAAAAATTGGAAAAACATAATTGTTTTTGCACAAAATCAATTTGAAAACACGATTAAGAGGCATCTCTGTCGAATGAAAGAGGGACAACTCATATCGAGTTATACTCATTTATGAGAATCACTGACAAACGCTTTGATTTAGTCTACTAGAATCGTTAAATTTTTTGTGTCAGATCCACTATGCCTTCCCAACTGAGCAATGGTGAGAGGAAAAAGATCATTCAAGTTTTCAGTAATGTACCGACATTCATATTCTAGCTTCCATCTTAAAAAATCATTCAAGAACCATCAAGGGAACGGTAAATAAGTTTTAAAAAAGACAGAAAAGTAAAGAGGAAAACTAGATGAGAAGGTTACAACATCATTTCTACTTAGAGATAAAGAGATCAATTAGAAAAGATCCAACTCAATTCCATAAGACGTTTGGTACGTGAGAGAGAAATTTCAGCTATGACATTCCAAGGAGCAGTGAAAAAGATTTGAAAATGAAATCCTACTTGAAAACTGTGTGTCAACTTGTTACTCCAGGACAGAATGTTAGAAGGTTAGAGAGAGCGAAGATCATTTTGAATAAGTTGGAATATGATCCTGGAATAATATATATATATATTCTTAAATATCTATAATTTCAATAATTGGTAACAGAAGCCATTGATTATACCAACGGCTTTCCTTATTTCATTCTCCAATTCACTTTCGTGTAGTCATGTGTGACGTCATGAGATGCGGTGCGATTTTCGCTTCTAGCGTCTTATATGCGCGTGTTCATCGTTGCTTAGTGATTCACTATGTAAACAAAACAATGACAGACTATATCATCACTGTCGTGTCCGTATATTGGTTGATATGTTTGTATTTACATCTTTGATAATGGCTTGAGTAAGCCGAAAGCTTAGATTTTATTAAAAATAATGGATAAATATTGTGAATTTCTTTTTCGGTTAATGATAATGTTACCAAACTTATCAGAAGATACGAAAAATTTTACATAAAATAAATAGACAACACTTGTCTATATTATTTAATGAAACGTGTATAAATATATATATATATATATATATATATATATATATATATATATTTTGAACCTTATTTCCAATCTTCTTGAGCCTCCGATTCATAGCTATGATTAATTAATGATGAACATTTTATTTTCGTTTATGATCGATTTCATCACGATTCTTCTGTTAAGCTTGTAGAGTAATTATACATTTTTATTGATCAAACTAGACTGTAATTCCAGTAAGATAACTTTAACCATTTCTAAGACACAACGATTCAAAGCTTAACCTAACAATTGGACAATGTTGCTGTCACACTCGATATAGTAGTGGCGACTTTGTAATCGCAGATACAACTATAGTAACGCCGTTGAACAATACTAGTGTCAGACGCCTTCGAATATCACTCGCACTAATAGTACTTGCTCAAGAGGTAGTGTTCCGAATAGAGAAATACAGTGCTGTTCGATAAAAGTGACTCATCAGATTTTTTTTACTAAATGTTCTCCGATGAAACGAAAGTTGAGCTAAATTCAAAAGATAAGCGATCTAAAATCCAAAGAAGCTTTGAAAGCTCTTTTGAATTTAGCAGTAAGTACTGTCAAGCATCCGTTCAGTATAATGTTCTGGGGATGCTTTTTTTTCATGGAACTGGTTTCTTAAAACCTATTGAAAAGACCTCAGGGCGAGCAGTACAAGAGAATTTTAGAGTCTTGTCTGCTCCTTCTGCTGAAAGGGTGCAAATCGACCCACCAAGCTCATTTTTTATACAGGATAATGCTCCCCTGTCACAAATCAAAATTGATGAAGGAATACTTTGATGAGAAGCAGGTGAGTGTTATGACATGGGCGCCCCAATCTCCTGACCTCAACCCCATAGAAAAAACTTATAGAACATTATAAAGTACAGGCTCGAGAAAAACAGTTGAGCAACATGCTTTATAAGTTTTCTTTCACACGACTTCCTATTTATGAGTTTCCTCTATGCTCACATGGTCTACTTTAATTAAATAATGGGATCACCTGTGTTTGCTCACTGGCGATCTAGGTTCAAACTCAAGTGTCGGCAACGATACTTTATTCTTATGTAACAACTTGGTGCAATATTCATACTTGTTGTGGTGTCCTCCATCTAAAGAATCTATGTTGGACTCGTCAGGCTAAAATAAGATTAATAGGAGAGAAAGCCTTGGGGGAACAGTCGAATAGATTGAACGCTGGGTCAACGACACACTCATTAGTCGTGTCATACTCATCTGTTGTACTTGCTGTTTAATATATGATATATCGGTAACACTTGTTTTGTTATTTCTGTAACCATTTTACTTGGTCACAACAATACCAAACAAATATCTAACGATGTAAATGAAGGTAAACTAAATTAGTTGATAGCAAATGCCATCACACGCATCTCCACTTAGAGAATTCCGATTTCTTTTGGTTGACCCAGGTTTTTGTTTTATTTAACGGCTATTAACAACTGTTAGTTTGCGGTTAACTGTGGACACGTTCGAATTGTTTACTTCCGCGTTATACGTGAATAAATTATTGACCGCCTCTTATCGAAATTGTTTCTATCGGAATTAGCCATTAGTCTTCAACGAAGCCCCCAAATATGGCAGCGACAATAGCGTTGTAAATGTCAGAAAAACAGGGCCGGGAGATTATATCGTCTTGTTCCTCTCAACGTAATCGGTCTCAACGTAATCTGCTCCGTCATCACCGGTCGCGCGCTTCTAAACACGAGATCTCAAGATCGAGCGATGAGAAAAGGAGAACATTTCTTTCTTTCTTATCGTAGAGAAGCTATTGATGTATCCAGAATAAAAAGAAGACGTGATGAAAATAAAAAATAAAAAAAATATTTTGAGTCATTTCGATTCAAGGCACAAAAATATGCAATCTAATATTATCTACAGATTTTATCAAACGAAGCTTTTTCACCCCGCGCGTGGCACCGCCATATTTGTTGTTACTGCATTCGCATACACTAGTAGCATTAAAATCATCTTGAATTTTTATGAGATGAATGCTTGCCAGTCATTATTCATTTTTGACTAGTATTTCTTTCATCTGCATTTTAGTTGCTTTGCATCCAATGGTGTCTTATAATTCTCCACGTCCTTTTCTTTCATAGTTTGCACTTACGTTGCACCTCATAAACAATGAACTATTCTGCTTTTTATAACAACGAATGCCAGAAATTATCTATAAGGGAGGCTGTTTTAAAGAAAGACAGAAGGAAAGAAAGAAGGGGTTGCGATACCAATACTTCATATATATTGGACTGTTCCGTCTTGATCGTGAGGAAAGACTGAAAAAAATATATCCGAGACACTGTTTGATTTCAGTGACAAAAAAAAACAAAAAAAACAAAAGAAAGAAATGAAGAACCCTACCAGTACCTCATAAATAATGGACTCTACTGTTTTGATCGCGAGGAAAAACATATCGGAGACGCTGTTTGATTTTAGGGAGAAATATATAATGGACTATTCCGTTTTGGTCTTGAGGAATGAAGGAAAAGACATATCAGAGACGCTGTTTGATTTCATTGAAGAAAGAAAGAAAGAAAGAAAGAAAGAAAGAAAGAAAGAAAGAAATGCCCTGCCAATACCTCATTAATAATCGACTGTTTTGTTTTGACCGCGAGGAAAGACGGAAAAGATATACCGGAGAATCTGTTTGATTTCTGTCAAAGAAAGAAAGAAAGAAAGAATGAAAGAAAGACCTTGCCAATACCTCATTAATAATGGCTGTTTCGTTTTGATCGTGAGGAAAGATGGAAAAGATATATCGGAGATGCTGTTTGATTTTATGAGGAAAAGAAAGAAAGAAAGAAAGGAAGAAAGGAAGAAAGAAAAAAAGAAACGCCCGGTCAATCACTAATAATCGACTGTTTCGTTTTGATCGCGAGGAAAGACGGAAAAGATATGTCGGAGAGGATGTTTAATTTCAGTGGAAAAAACAAAGAAACGCCCTCGAAATACCTCATGAAGTATGGACTGATCTGTTTTGATCACGAGGAAAGACGGAAAAAGACGTTTTCTTACTTTGTTTAACATACTGAAATCAACGTCTCTTATATTTGGTTGATTTCAATATGATAAACAAAGTAAGAAAACGAAATTACAACAGGAAAGGCCCGTAATTTTCCGTTTCTGCTAGTCTAAATATTATTTTAGATTGTATTATTAAAGGCAAGGACAGAGGAAAGCATCGTAACATTGTATAACCTACCTAACGAGCTCCGTCCCGGGTATGGCAATAAACTACATCAACGTCCTGGGTAAGATGATAGACTACATCCGCGTCCTGGGTAAGACGATAGACTACATCCGCGTCCTGGGTAAGATAATAAACTACATCCGCGTCCTGGGTAAGATGATAGACTACATCCGCGTCCTGGGTATGACAATAAACTACATCCGCGTCCTGGGTAAGATGATAGACTACATCCGCGTCCTGGGTAAGACGATAAACTACATCCGCGTCCTGGGTAAGATGATAAACTACATCCGATAGCAAGGTTTCTGATCAAGCGGTTTTGAAGAGCGTGAAAACAGCTCTTAATTACTGGTGTTCCCAGGTCCACCCTGACTCGGGCTGGTAGCACCTGTCACGATCCCAGGTGTGAGCAAATACTTAATCCCACCAAAACACTATGAAAGTATAAAAATAGGTTTTAATACCAGCAATACTTTTTTAGGAAGTTATTACCAGCAGTACATTTTTGAAAAAGAAAAATATTGCCAGCAATACATTTTTGAAAAATTATATAACCAGCAATACATTTTTGAGGAAAAAATATTACTAGCAATACATTTTTGTAAATAATTATTACCAACAAAACATTATTACCAGTAATATATTTTTGAAAAAAATACATTACCAGCAATACATTTTTAGAATTTAATAAATGGAAGGTTGTATGTGTATCGATGATTTTTTCGGTGCATGAATCATATTATCAGTGTGCATGTTCATCTATTCGTTAGTTTGCTCGATCGTTACGTCCTGCCAATATCTCATAAATAATGGACTGTTTCTCGTTTTGATCGCGTGGAAAGAGAGGTGGAAACGATATTACATGGTTTCAGTGAGAAAAGGAAAGAAATAAGGGAAGACAGAAAGGTAGAGAGAGAGAGAGAGAGAGAGTAGTCAAATTATAAGAACAGATACTACACTTTGATCACAGCCAAAGGACCAAGAAGATATGCCGTCATCGATAAAATCGCCATTTTTCAGAAGCACAGTGTCGAATGACGGAGACCGAGTAAAGTAACTTCGTCTGCTGAATTATCTTTTGAAATTATTATGAAGGAAAAATGTTCGTAAGACGGGGTGGAAGGGAAGATTGAAGTTTTCAACGTCTCCTGCCAATACCTCATAAATTATGGACTAATCCGTTTTGATTGCGTAGAAAAACAAGATAGATGTATGAAAGAATAGCAAAGAAAATGGCGAATTACCTCGTCAAACCAGGCGACAGCGTATCGCGTGTATCCTACGACGGAAATCGTGTCGAAAAAGAAAGTTACTTGCCGGAAAAAGGGGTACGTATTCTTCATGATATACTGACGACGGTATATTCAAATTTGAAACAAGTCAGTCGCAGAAGTCGCCATGTAAGTATTTAGAAATGCTAATATTGTGCGCCCTCTCCTAGTTGTCGACGAAGGAAAAAAATGGTCGGCCGATAAAAGGAGTTGGTGTTCTCCAGTTGGAGAAAACAAAAAGACAATGTATGTGTATTTAGCTACTGCGGCCGTCGTCGGTGAATGATTTTTTTTCTAGCTGGTTACGTGCATTGTCATTTGTGACATAGTACATAGTATAGATTCTGCTGAGAGAAAAATGTCTAGCACGACAATTTCCATGAAAATATTTAGAGTGAAGACACAGAGAAGCTGTGTTTCGGCGGTGGGAAAGGAACTGAAAACAAGAAGCCAGATCAGGACCAATAAGCCATTTTATCAAGAATCTTAAATATATAACAGCCAATACTCAATAACCATCATATAGAAGAGGCATTTACGGCGGTAGAAAAGGACTCTTCCAATAATTTGCGGTTATTCTTTCTTGGATTTTATCAAGAATCTCTAAATTTATCAAGAATCTCTCAAAATCATATAGAAGAACAGAAGCTACGTTATGGCGGTGGTAGGAAAGTGACTTGCCAGGTCACCTTCTTTGGATTTTATCAATCTCAATATTTAACAGGACACATTTCAATAACCATCATATAGAAGAGGCACAGAGAAGCTACGTTACGGCGGTAGGAAAGTGACTGAAGCCGAGATGCCAGGTAGGACCAATAATATTGCTGATTCTTCTTTGGATTTTTATCAAGAATCTCTAAATATATAACAGAAGCACCTTTCCCTTACAATCTCACTCAATAACCATCATATAGAAGAGGCACAGAGAAGCTACGTTATGGCGGTAGGAAAGGACTGAAGCCGAGATGCCAGGTCAGGACCAATAATATTGCTGATTCTTCTTTGGATTTTTATCAAAAGAATCTCTAAATATTAACAGGAACACATTTCCTTACAATCTCACTCAATAACCATCATATAGAAGAGGCACAAAGAAGCTACGTTACTGCGGTAGGAAAGGACTGAAGCCGAGATGCCAGGTCAGGACCAATAATATTGCTGATTCTTCTTTGGATTTTTATCAAGAATCTCTAAATATTTAACAGGGACACCTTTCCCTTACAATCTCACTCAATAACCATCATATAGAAGAGGCACAGAGAAGCTACGTTACGGCTGTAGGAAAGTGACTGAAGTCGAGATGCCAAGTCAGGACCAATAATATTGCTGATTATTCTTTGGATTTTATCAAGAATCTCTAAATATTTAACAGGAACACCTTTCCCTTACAATCTCACTCAATAACCATCATATAGAAGAGGCACAGAGAAGCTACGTTACGGCGGTAGGAAAGTGACTGAAGCCGATATGCCAGGTCAGGACCAATAATATTGCTGGTTCTTCTTTGGATTTTATCTAGAATCTATAAATATATAACAGAAACGCCTTTCCCTTACAATCTCACTCAATAACCATCATATAGAAGAGGCACAAAGAAGCTACGTTACGGCGGTAGGAAAGTGACTGATGCCGATATGCCAGGTCAGGACCAATAATATTGCTGATTCTTCTTTGGATTTTATCAAGAATCACTAAATATATAACAGGAGCATCTTTCCTTACAATCTCACTCAATAACCATCATATAGAAGAGGCACAGAGAGGCTACGTTACGGCGGTAGGAAAGTGACTGAAACCGAGATGCCAGGTCAGGACCAATAATATTGCTGGTTCTTCTTTGGATTTTATCTAGAATCTATAAATATATAACAGAAACGCCTTTCCCTTATCTCACTCAATAACCATCATATAGAAGAGGCACAAAGAAGCTACAACACCGGTAGGAAAGTTGATGCCAGGACCAATATAATTCTTCTTTGGATTTTATCAAGAATCTCTAAATATATAACAGGAGCACCTTTCCCTACAATCTCATAATAACCATCTTATAGAAGAGGCAAAAGAAGCTACGTTACGGCGGTAGGAAAGTGACTGAAGCCGAGATGCCAGATCAGGACCAATAATATTGCTAATTCTTCTTGGATTTTATCAAGAATTTCTAAATATATAAACAGGAGCACCTTTCCCTTATAATCTCCTCAATAACCATCATATAGAAGAGGCACAAAGAGAAGCTACGTTACGGCGGTAGGAAAGTGACTGAAGGACCAGGTCAGGACCAATAATATTGCTGGTTCTTCTTTTGGATTTTATCTAGAATCTATAAATATATAACAGAAACGCCTTTCCCTTACAATCTCACCAATAACCATCATATAGAAGAGGCACAAGAAGCCGTTATGGCGGTAGGAAAGTGACTGATGCCGAGATGCCAGGTCAGGACCAATAATATTGATTCTTCTTTTGATTTTATCAAGAATTTCTAAATATATAACAGGAGCACCTTTCTCTTACAATCTCACTCAATAACCATCATATAGAAGAGGCACAAAGAAGCTACGTTATGGCGGTAGGAAAGTGACTGAAGCCGAGATGCCAGGTCAGGACCAATAATATTGCTGATTCTTCTTTGAATTTTATCAAGAATCTCTAAATATATAACAGGAGAACCAAACCAGATATGGCAACAATATTAAAAGGAAAGACGAATGGTAGACTTATAAATATGTAAGATAAATTCTGGTGAGAGAAAATTGCCTTGCACGACTCTGTGAACAATATTTCTTGCCTGCAGACTTAGCAATTAATTCAATACCCTTTTTCTACTTCATATAATCTGAAAACGTTAGTCCGAGAAGGTGAATTGAGTCAATCTTTTGGAGGTTAGCATCAGCCAGGCCAATGGAAAGTAAAAAGGGTCCACTCAGATGATGAAATTGAACGTAAAATGTGATGTGAGAAGCTATCAGAAAGTTTCTAGACATTTGTGGAGATTGGCACAGAATGTTAGTTTTGACATTCAAGCTGAAAGCTCACACTTGGCGGTCGTCGTTTTGCAAGGTTTATTTTCTTTTGTAGACTAATACAAACTTGCATCCTTGTGAGACAGTGCTCTTGGCTTGCGGTAAGTTGGCTCACACACACAGACACACACACACACACACACACACACACATATATATATTTGGATATATACATATATATATATATATATATATAACCGTCATCCACAGACAGACTGTTTCGCTGTTTCACAGCTCATCAGTGTGGCTAGACATCCGGTTGCCTCCAGCTAGGGTCAAAACCCGACTGAACTGGTGTCAGTGGGAGATTCTAACCATTTAGACATCGTAGGGAGGAAAGTGGATTTTTAGCGTGTTTATCTTTTTAGCGTGTTTATCTTTATAAACACGCCCAGTGACCGGGTGTGACTCAATACGCATTAGCTATATAGCTATAATAGTCACTGTTTACCAACCCACATCTCCTCCCCAGAGAGCTCAACTGAAATTAATTTTTCAGAAACAAATAGGACACCTAAAGTAAAATGGAAAATTATAAACAGGGCTAGAACATGTAAAACTTGGGATGACCCATGCCTTTGTGCCTCCATGAAATGCACATTATTAGCTTCTAAATAATAATAATCTATTAAACAATAGACATGAGTTAACGGTTTTTATCGACATCATCAGATTTATGGTTTGAATTATTAGCTAAAACAAGCATACAATATAATAACTTGATTAATCCATGGCCCAATCATCAGATTCATGGTTTGAATAATTAGCTAAGAAGAAGCATACAATATAATAACTTTTATAATCCATAGCCCAAATAAATAGTTTAACTACCCTACAAAAAGATAGCCCTTTGTGAAGTCGTCAAAAAAAACAAACGTTACGGCAGTTTTTTTATAGGCTAAATCCTTTCATAAAAAATAAAATAAAAAAAATAAATAATTCTCCACAGACAAGCATACCAGACTAGGTGAATACATCTTCCGTTTTAAATTTAGACACCTCCACCTTTCCCTGACTTGACATCTATGAAAGTAACTCTATACTGATACTTATTATTAACACCCAACACACGCCTACCCAATTTAAACCAATTCTCCTAGCTGTTACCATGGAAATTTTGATTT
>CAHIKZ030003380.1:0-7500 GCA_903632075.3 Acanthosepion pharaonis | reverse complement strand
TTCACTTGATTCAAAATAATTACAAAATGTCGCGGAAAAAGGAAAGTCCACATCAGGCAGTCAATTTTTACGACAAATGAATTAAGGAGTGAGTCTGTTCAGAATTTTTATCGATAGTTTTTTGTCGATAAAAACAGAAATTAATTATTATTATTATTATTATTATTATTATTGTTGTTGTTGTTGTTGTTGTTGTTGTTGAATATGGATTTTATACAAAAGATATGTTGAATTATCTGAAATCTTCACTTTTTTGTTCTCGTGTCTGAGTCATGAGGTTTAATTTTACTCAGACCAACTCTCTCTCCATTTTCTCTCTCTGGTCCCCCTTTGACAACTCTCTCGCTCTCCTTCAGAGAGTCGCTCTCTCTTTCCCTTTCTCTCAGCAGTCTCTTTTTCTCTCCTTTTCTCTCTCCCTTTCTCTCTCCCTTTCTCCCTCTTTCTCGCTCTCTAAACCTTTCTCTCTCTCTAGTCTCTCTTCTTTCTCTCTCTCTCTCTCTCTCTCCCTTTCTCTCAACAAGGAGTCTCTCTCCCTTTCCCTCTCTATATCTCTCTCCTTTCTCCCCTCTCTCTCTTTAAACATTCTCTCTCTCTCTCACTCTCTCGCCATTCATTCTCTTGCTCTCTCCCCTTTCTCTCTTTTTTGATCTCCTCCCTTTCTCTCTCTCTCACTCTCTTTCCCTTTCTCTCTCTCTCTCCCTTTCTCTCTTTCCCTTTCTCTCTCTCGCTCTCTCTCCCTCTATCTCCCTTTCTCTCTCTTGCTCTCTCTCCCTTTCTCTCTCTCCCTCTCTCTTTCCCTTTCTCTCTCTCGCTCTCTTTTTCTCTCTCTCTCCCTTTCTCCCTCTCTCTCGCTCTCTCTTTCCCTTTCTCTCTCTCTCCCATTCTCTCTCTCCTTTCCTCTCTCTCCCTTTCTCTCTCCCTTTCTCCCTCTCTCTCTCTCTCCCTTTCTCTCTCTCGCTATCCACAGCTGTGTGTTAATTAGTAGGCTTTGTATCAATCAATCAATATTATCTCAAATTTTTTTTTAAATGTAAAAATATTTTATGGCTTTAAATAACCTGCGAAAAGTTGAAAAGCCGAAAGTAAAAGGTGACAATTTATGAGTCATCAGAATTATACATGAAAGTATTCGAAATCAGGAATCAATACCAAAATTTCACGTTAGTCAAAATAATTACAAAATTTTGCGAAAAAGAGGAATGTCCACATCAGGCAGTTACTCTTTAGTATTTATAATAAATGAATTTAAGGGAAAGCCTGTTCAGAATTTAAAGAAAAATGTATCTGTTCAAAAGATGCATTATTATTATTATTATATTTCCTTTGATTTCTGGCGTGTACACATTTCTTTCCGGATCCCGCGCAGAGACTTTAGGTTAGAAATGGCATCATGACATTTTCTACTGACCCCAACCTTAAAAAAAAAGTTTACAAATGAAGCCCTTCGTATGGTGTGGGCTGTACTCGTGAGAACAATTTTATATATTTTGTTTAAGGCATGGACTTCCAGGAATCCCTTCAATGAATCTACTGGAATCGTTTCCAACCAATCCGAGGGCTCCAACTACAACAGAGATTGTTGATTTTCCCATGTGCCACATTTTTGAGATTTCGATTTCATTATTATTATTATTATTATTATTATTATTATTGTTGTTGTTGTTGTTGTTAATATTATTTAATATAGATTTTCTGTGACAATTATACTGAAATATCCGAAATCCTCATTTTCTTTTTCATTACCTTCCGAGTCATTAGGTTTAAATCTACTCAGAGCAACTGAGAGCATTTCAAATGCATTTTATAGCAAAATCATTTCAAATGCATTTTATAGCAAAATCATTTCCCATGCATTTTATAGTAAAAATCATCTCCAGTGCATTGTAAGTAAAAGTCATTTCCAATACATTTTCATAACAAAATCATTTCCGTGTCATTTCACAGTGAAAATTATTTGCAGTGCATTATGATAGCAAAAATCATTGCCAACACTTTTTATAGTAAAATCATTTCCGGTGCATTTTCATAGTAAAAATCATTTGCAATGGTAAAAATAATGTATGAGATATAAAATCTCATCAAAGATGATAATGTACGAGGCAAAGAGACAACCTACAGAAAAGAATATACTAGTAAATGAGTATTGGGGCACTTCGATATAGTGTAATGGTTAACAAGCTTATCTTGCTAGATCAGTTACGACTAAGTAGTGAGTTCGATCCAAAATTCAGCTACCCACATTTGCCCTGTTGATAAAGCTGGCGCATCATCCCCTAAAGTGACAAACATGTCGATAAACATTTCTTCTGCAGGTACTTGAAAACGCAGCGATGCCAAATTTGGTTCATTTTCAAGAGAAGCCGCTACTTTTGATGAAGTTTTCTTTGAAAAGTGAGATGTCAGTTTACCTGTGAAGAATCAATGCTGTTACGTACGATTTCACAGATCGAGTATCACTCCTTCATTGACAGTCCGTGACTTTTTCAGCCGGCCCTCCTACGTGGAAAGAAACAATTCAGGTATCAATAAGAAGAGCTGAAATTAATGCATGCAAGATTTTACAGCTCGAGTATCACGCCTTCATAGTCAGCCTATGATGACATTTCAGCCCATCCTTGTACAATCTGAAAGAGACAGTTGGAATTTTGGGGGCACGTCATAAGGAAAGAGGATCTGGAGAATCTAACACTCACAAGATATATCGAATGATACGGTGAAAAATAACTTACAAATAGGTTTGTGCGAGTGGATTACAGAGCGGAACAAAAAGGCGTGGTAGAGAGTCAAAGGTTGCGTAGAGCTGCAAGGGACAGGAAGTAGTGGAGAGACATGATCGTCTACATTTTGAAGTAGCCTACCTAATTAATTTGTGTAGATAGATGGCAGAGCGGGAACGAGTGAAGCTTGTAAAGAGTCAAATATTGCTTAGAATAGACAGGAAGTGGTGGAGAGTCGTGATCGCGCAATTCTTGAAGTAGCCTAATTTGCATGAATTGATAGCAGAACTGGAACAGGAGGGGGCAGCAAAGAGTCAAATGTTGCTTAGAATAGACAGGAAGTGGTGGAGAGTCATGATCGCGCAATTCTTGAAGTAGCCTAATTTGTATGAATTGATAGCAGAGCTGAAACAAGAGGGGACAGGAAAGAGTCAAATGATGATTAGAGCTGCAATGGAAAGGAAGTGGTAAAGAGCCGTGACCGCCTACAACATGAAGTATTCTCCCTAACTAATTTGTGTAAATGAATGGCAGAGCAGGATAAAAGAGGGATAGGAAAGATTCAAAGGTTCTTTAGAGCTGCAAGGGACAGGAAGTTGGGGAGAGTCATGAACGCCCACATCATGAAGTATCCTACTTCAATAATTTGTGTGAATTGATGTCAGAGCGGGATCAAAAATAGTATAGTAAAGAGTTAAATGTTATTTAGAGCTGCTAGTGACAGGAAATAGTGGAGAACCGTGATCGCCTGTATCATCAAGTATCCTATCTAATGTGGGTGAATGGATTGCATAGCGGTAACAAAAAGAGATAAAGTGTCAAATGTTACTTAGAGCTGGAAGGGACAGGAAGTAGTGGAGAGCCGTGACTGGCCACATCTTGAAGTAGCGCACCTAATTAATTTGATGGCAGAGCGAGAAGAAAGAGCGATAGGAAAGAGTGAAATGTGGTTTAGAACTGTAAGGGACAGGAAGTGGTGGAGAGCCATGATTGACCATGTCTTGAAGTCACCTACATCATTTATGTAAATGGATGGCAGAGCGGAAAGAAAAAGTTATGGTAAAGAGTCAAATGTTGTTTTGAGTTGTGAGGGGAAGGAAGTGGTGGAGAGCCATGATCGCCTACACCTAGAAATAGCCTACGTAACTAATTTGTGTGAATGGATGGCAGAGAGGGAATAAAAAGTAATGATAAGATTCAAATGTTGCAAGGGACAGGAAGTGGTGGAGAGCCATGATCGACCATGTCTTGAAGTCACCAACATCATTTATGTAAATGGATGGCAGAGAAAGAAAAAGAAAGTTTGTTTGAAAAAGTTATGGTAAAGAGTGAAATGTTGTTTTTTGAGTTGTGAGGGGTGGATGGCATAGCAGAAGAGGTTGTGAAGAGCCATGATCGACCATGTCTTGAAGTCACCTACATCATTTATGTGAATGGATGGCAGAGCGGAAAGAGTCAAATGTTGTTTTGAGTTGTGAGGGGAAGGAAGTGGTGGAGAGCCATGATCGACCATGTCTTGAAGTCACCTACATCATTTATGTGAATGGATGGCAGAGCGGAAAGAGTCAAATGGTTTTTGAAAGTCTTAGAAGTGGTTTTGAGTTGGATGGCCATGAGCCATGTCTTGAATGTTGTTTTGAGTTGTAGGGGAAGAGTTGGAGAGCCATGATCGACCATGTCTGAAGTCACCAACATCATTTATGTAAATGGATGGCAGAGCGGAAGAAAAAGTTATGGTAAAGAGTGAAAATGTTGTTTTGAGTTGGGAAGAGCCATGATCGACCATGTCTTGAAGTCACCTACATCATTTCTGTGAATGGATGGCAGAGCGGAAAGAGTCAAATGTTGTTTTGAGTTGTGAGGGGAAGGAAGTGGTGGAGAGCCACATCATCGCCTGTACACAGAGCGGAAAGAAAAAGTTATGAAAAGTAGTTGTTTTTTTTGACGTAACTAATTTATGTATATCGATGGCAGAGCCGGAACAAAGGGGAATATGAAGAGTCAAATATTGCAAGGAACCGGAAGTGGTGGAGAACCGTGTTCGCAAACATCCTGACCGGGGATATGAAGCATCAAATATATGTGTTATTGTTGTTTAGACGACGCCAGCTGTAGCATCCTACCGTAGGTCGACAGGAGCATAATCGAAATTGCCCCAGTAGGGAAGATGCCAAAAAGTCCAGGCCTCTTATGTAGGCTTTGATGTTATGAATCGCCGCCCGCTTCGTTCAATATTTATTCTAATCTCGAGATACCACCACGGTAGAATCAAAGAATAATAAAAATCACAGACAGGGCCAAATATATGTCGAGTCTACGTATTTATTTTTTCCCCACTTACATTTCTTTTTTTTTTTTTTTCTTTGAGGAGGCGGAGGGAGTTTTTGTGCGTGTTCTTTATGGATGTCGTGCATGGCGTCAAACCCGTCTAGAAATATCGAAACTCTGAGCAATGTACAACGGCTTCCTCAGATCATTGGTTAAAAATGGCTTTGAGCGAATGAAGACGGCGTGTCTTGGCGAAGGCTTACCAACTGGCGCTGCAAAATCACAAACAAAGAACGGTATCACACATGATCGCTTGAGGACTTCCAACAGCAGCAACACCTAACATGTAACTCGAAGATGAAACAATGACTTTAAACCGGATGTTGACAATAATCTACATCCGGCGGCAAGGCCTTTGATCGGGAGATTGGAGGTTTTGAGAAGCGTAAAACCACTACATATATATATATATATATATATATATGTGTGTGTGTGTGTGTGTGTGTGTGTGTATATATACAGTGTAACCCGTATATAAGAGAGTTGTCGGAACCGGAGAAAAAGTCTCTTATATCCGGGTTTCTCTTATATCCGAGTTTCTCTTATATCCGGGTTTCTCTTATATCCGGGTTTGGTCTATTTTATATACATTAACACAGGCTCTAATTTGGGACCAGAGAAAACCTCTCTTATATCCAGGTTTCTCTTATATCCGGGTCTTTTATATCCGGGTTACACTATATATATATATATATATATATATATATATATATATATATATTTACATGAATCATTCATACAAAAACAAATATAGAGGTTAATGATTTAAATGGCGAGAATACATCATCGCGAACACTATCAATAAGATACACTAAACCCGAACCATTTCTCGCCATTTAAATCATTAACCGCTATATTTGTTTTTTGTATGAATGATTCATATGAATAATTATATATATATATATATATATATATATATATATATATATATATATATATATATATATATATATATGCAAATCTTGATCTCTGTCTGGTGGAATTTCGAGCTTGTTTCATGTTCTCGCACCATCAACGCAAAACTACATTGCCAGCAGCTAGACTGTGTGTACAATAAACTAAAGAGGAGGTATCCTGCTTTGGTCAGTTGAGGCAGGGCTTTGTTTCAGCAAGACAATGCGAGGCCACACTGCCAAGTTGATTGAGAACTTCAAACAGATGGAAGGTGTTGATATTCTTCCACATCCATTATTCAGTCCCGACGCTGTTACGGGTGACTATGGCCTATTCCGCTCAATGGCATACTTCCTACGCGACCAGCGATTCAACACTTTTGACGAAGTGAAAGAAGCCTGTTTCCAATGTTTTGATTCAAAGCCAGCGGACTGTTTGTTATCTGGCAGAAGATCGACGAGAATGATGAATACTATTTGAAGAATAACTGTTGGTATTGCTCTATAAAATTGTTATTTTATTTAAGTTATTTTCTTTTCGCTTCCTAAGTGAGTCAGCACACTATGGTCTATACGTACATACATACATACATACACACACACACACATATATATATATATATATATATATATATAATTATTTATTTAAAAATTATAACAAAAATAGCCATATATAGTTGTATATATATATATATATATATATGTATATATATATATATATATATATATATATATATATTATTGTATATATATCTATCTATATATATATTTGTATATATATATATTGTATATATATATATACTTGTATATATATATATACTTGTATATATATATACTTGTATAATACATACATACATACATATATATATATATATATATATATATATATATATACAAAAAACCTGTCTCATTAAATAATTTAGTTTTTTCTACTTATTTGTAATAGGATCCTCTCATAATTACGGACAAGTTTCTTAGTATACTTATAAAAAAAAACTACATTTTATTTGCTGTTGTTCCTGACCCGGAGTGGTAGTACCTGTTTGGGTCCCTGCTATCGGCAAATAGTGACACCCCCACAAACACAAACAAAATATTATGAAAGTATAAAAATACAATTTATAGTAAAAATACCAGTAATACATTTTTATATTAAAAAAGGATCAAGAATGCATATTTATTGTAAACTTTTAAAAGAAAAATGACCAGCAAGACATTTTATCTGCAGTTGGAGGCATACAATTGCGTTCAAAATATATTTAATTGATGCCATAAAATTGTGTTCAAATTATTTACATTTCGGTATTAAATAAAACATCGAGGTTGATATGCCGCTAAACAAAATCAACCAAATACACACTAGTTAAAAAAATGTCCGGAAGGAAACCCACAAAATCAAACATTTCCACTGAAAGAAATGTCGGAAGGAACCCACCATCACTGGAAAGAGCGATAACAGCTGAGAAAACGTGTTTTCCTAAAAGCAAGGCATAATCAAGATGTTAACATTTCACACTCTTTCACAATAAAAATGTCCGGAAGGAAACCCACCATCAATACTG
>CAHIKZ030003379.1:50000-105009 GCA_903632075.3 Acanthosepion pharaonis | reverse complement strand
AGGAAACCATAGTTTGTCAGGATAGCAGATTGTGGGAGGTGAAATGCTTAACTACTTTTAACATGATTAAAGCCTTGAAGACTTTGCTGAAGGGACTGATGGGATGGGAGTTAGATGTGTCAGAAGGGTGTCCTGAGTTCTTAAAGCCTAAAATGACAGAGGAGGACTTCTGACAGGTTGCAAAGCAAGAATCAATGAGGCAATAGTTGTATAGTTTGGATAGAACTGCAGCCAGCTCAGGAGTACATTTCTTTAGAACTGCAGCTGGTATCAAGTCACCGCCACTTGCTTTATTAGAGTATAATTTAGAAATGATGTCTAATACCATCGACAGGGTTATGCGCATCTCACTCAGTATAGCCTCAGTTTTGGGGGTAAATTAGGTCTATGTACCCCAGATGAGTCGTGTGTTGAGTTGGATGAGAATTTCCAAGCAAAACATTCGGTCTTATCAGCTGAGGATGTTAAGACTTTGAATTGATTGAATAGAGGAGGGATTGAGAATTTCTCTTGTTCAGCACACTCTTCCAGAACCATCAATAATCTTTAGGACCAAACTTGTGAGATGCAATTCGTCGTTTCATTCTATCAGCAACTTTGTTTCATTGAGGACATTTTTGCATTCATTACGAGCACAGACAGAAAGAAGTCTGTTGTCATCAGACATGTTGTTCTGGTACAGACAGAAGAAGTGATTCCTATGGGCTATAACGGCTGAGCAAGCAGGTGAGAACCAAGGAGATGAGTTCAATTTAAATTGGTATTTTTTTGCTGGCATGAAAGCCTTGTTGCTGGCTTCTACCAAGGAGGGGGACCTTAGATACACATTTTTGTATGGGATGGATTAAAAACCACATTCCATGGGGCGTCATGAAGGAAGTCATGAAACGAGTCCCTGTCTGTGTGTTAATAACAGAAAGATATTCTGTTAATAGGAGGTGCAGGACTGGAGAGGGAGTGGAAGGAGATATTAACAGATGCTACTGCATGATTAGAGCTTCCAAGAAAGCAGAGCATATAGTGCAACAGAAATCAGGGATGGAGGTCAAACAGATCAAGAAGGGAAGCATTACCTCTGGGTTACTGGGAAAATGCATAGGAAAGTCAACCACTTGTGTGAGGAAATGAGTGATTGAAAAGTCAGTTACTAAGTGTTTAAGCCACATAGCATGGTGGGCGTTAAAGTCACTGAACATGAATATGTTTGGAAACAGATGTAGAGAGATGGCTTTGACTATATTATCAGAAATGCTATCGAGTACACAACAGTCTTGAGAGGAGAGGGAACGGTAGAGAAAGAAGAGATAGCTTACTGAATTGAGGAAAGATAAACAGACACACACATATGAATGGTCTGGAGATTCCAAAGAGAGTTCTCCAGCCAGCAGGAGATGATCACGGATATAAACTCCCAGGACATATATGTGGATTATAGAGTCCTTTGTAAGGAGAGAAAGGTAACCAGGAAATCTTCTTATAGATGAAGAGACCTGAAGTGATAGAAATGTGATTCTACAGAAGGATGCTGTGGATACTGTAGACTGAACATGTGAGCAACAACAGAGTTTTAGAGAAAATGGAAATAAATGGACACTTTAATATAACATCAGAAATTGAGAGTTGAAATTTGTAGGGCACATAATGAGAAAAGAGGGCTTGGAAAATTTGCTACTCACAGGACAGATTGAAGGTAAGAAGGACAGACAAAAATAATACATAATGTACTTAGATAGCTGAAGTAAATGGATGGCAGAATAGGGTTTAGGAGAGATAGCAACAAGACAAAAATTATTAAGAGCTACAAAGGAAAGAAAATTGTGGAGAGCCATGATCACCTATCACCTTAGGTGACAAGACACATAAAGAAAAATATATTCACATCATCCAAAGATTTATATTGAGCTACTTTTTAAGTTCAAATGGAAAAGGACAACAATATGTGGTTCTACAGAAGGATGATGAGTATACTATAGACTGAACATGTGAGCAATGACAATATTTTAGAGAAAATAGAAATAAAAAGACATACTGTGAATGAAAAAGAAACAGTTGAAATTCCATAATGAGGAAAGAGTGCTTGGAGAATTTTACACTCACAGGATGCTGATGGCAAGAGGGACAGAGAAAGAAGTAAATAAACTACTTAACAAGCTTGTGTAGTTAGATGGCAGAACAAAGATCAGAAGAGATAGCAAAAAGACAAAGAGAAAAAAAGTAATATTGCCTATTAAAAGTTTGTATTGTCCTTTTCCATTTGAACTTAAAGACATACAAAGGAAAGGAAGTTGTGGAAAGCCATGGTCATCCCCATCCTGAAAGGGCCACAGTATATAGAAAAAAAATATAAAATTCTTAAAAAGAGAAAAAAAAAAGAAAGAGGTTGTACAATAAGTTTTGTTCAAATTGATTTCGGTCGGTCCATTCTGTTATCCACTTGCTTAAACCCGCCAGGTATGCCATGTGTTGTTTTCCCTTGTCTCTCCTTCCCTCTATTCATCCTGTGAGTATCAGATTCTCTAAGCCCTCCTTTCTCATTATGTGTTCTAGAAATTTCATCTGCCTTTTCCTGATGTAAAGTATAAGCTTCCTCCTTGTTTGCATTCTCTCCAAAACCTCATCGTTGCTCACAGGCTCAGTCAATGATATCCTTAGCATCCTTCTGTAGAACTAAAGTTTTTTTTACAAGTTTATTTTTGTCACCATTATTAGACTGTCCAATATTCACTGGTTTACAAGAAATTGGAATAATTCAAAACTATTTTGCATTCATATAACTATCATATTATGGGTGTGTGGCCAAGTGACTAGAATGTTCACTTACAATCATGAGACCTGGGTTTGAATCTGATCATGGTCGATTTATCAGGAAGGCAACCATAGATTTTCTTTTCTTACAACTGACAATTATTCCTTTCTTCCTTCCCTTCTGTAGGAGTTTCTGCAGTTTCCTTTCTTTATCTGCTATCAGCAGTGCCATCTGCATATGTTATATAGGAATAAAGTGTCTCTGCTGACACTTGACTTTGAACATAGATCGCCAGTGAGTAAATCCCATTTTTGAATTAAGTGACCATAGAGGAAACACATGTAGAGGAATTAGTGTGGTGTCTAAATGATCATCATTCTACTCTATTACTATACGGATTTCATTTCTATTCTATCCTCTATTACTATATAGACTGCTATTCTCTATTCAACTATACTATTCCTCTTTTCAGATCACTATTCGAGTGAGAATTATTGAGCAAGTACTATTAGTGCAAGTGATATTTGAAGACTCTGATACCAGTATTGTTGAACTGCATACTATAGTTGTATCTGCAATTACAAAGCCTCTACTACAACGAGCATTATGGAAGTGACAATTAGTATTTGTTGGCATCACAAAAGTGGCAATGAGTGTTTATTGACATCACAAAATAATAAATCCTGGTAGGACTTCTAGTTCTCTTAGGAGAGTGGGAGCCAATCTTTTAAACTGGAGAAAAATCCTAAATACCTAGAAAAATCTTTGGTTTGTAGCCAGGTTTGAACACTGATCCCTTGCATTTTCAAACATGGAGGCAAGTCATAAACATAAATATGTATCATAGATTAGACAGCTTTGTTTTAACTTTCATCTCTTGTTTGCTTATTTAGCCTTGGCATGCATATTTGGTCTACTTTACTAAAAGTCACAAAGTGAAAAAAAAGATACATATTTTGCCTTCTCCCCCCCCAGCATAGAAACAAAGAAAAAACTGGTTGACCTTGGGCAAGTTCCTCACCCATTTTATTTGAATTCATGATACCCTAGAACCATAAATATTTACAGCACAGTTTGGGAATGCCTATACAGACCTTAGGCAGGTTTTTCATGTTCACAGCTGGTTTGTATCCTCTTAAAATAATGCAGTATCCTCGGGAATAAAAGTTTGTGAGCCATATAAGATAGAACCGGGTTGATGTTGATTCAAAAATATCTCTAAGTGTTTACCTTTCTAAATTGAAATAAAAAAAAAAAAACAGAAGAGGAGATGTAGGCTTATTTTATTTTATCGATTTCCTGTTAAAAGATATTCAGTTTTGATTAGCATGTGGATCTTATGATGGAGAGAACAAATTGCCTGTGTTTATTTGTAGAAGGACATTGGTTAATGGAACATCACTTACGGCTATTTTAGCAACTCCTGGAAAAGTTTTGTTTAAAATTCAAAACATTTGGGAATAAAACAAAAATCACCTAAACCTTTCTTCTTTTTCATTCCTATTCTTTTTTTTTTTATTTCATTTGTTCTACTCTCTTATTTTTTTTCCATTTCTTTCTTTGTTTCTTTCATATTCATTCTTTATTTCTTTTTTTTGTTCTTATTCTCTTCATTTTCTTTCTTTCCTGATATCCTCTTCTTTTTTCTAGATTTATTTCTGCCTGTTCTATTCTTTCTTTCTTTCAGCTCTATTTCCTTTCATTTTTTCTTTCTTTCTCTCCTATTCTTTGTTTTCTTTTTTTTGCTTTTTTTTCTTTCTTTTTCTTTTTTCTTTCTTTCTTTCTTTTTTCAGCCATATATGCTTTCACTTACATTTTTTCTCTCAGCCCTTTTCTTTCTTTTTTTGTTCTTTCTTTCAAACCTTTTAGCACTCACTCTTTCTTTCTTTCTTACTTACTTACTTCCTGTCCTATTCTTTTCGTTTTCTGTCTTTCCTTCTTTTTACTTCTTTTATTTCTTACTTCCTGTACATTTTGTTCTTTCTTTCTTTTCACTCTATATTCTTTTTTCTTTCTTTCAGTACTATTTCCTTTCTTATTTTCAGTCCTATTCTTTTCTTTCTTTCTTTCCCTTTCTTGTTCTTTTCTATTTTTTTATTTCTTTATTTCTGGCCTTTTCTCTTTCTCTCTTTCTTTTCTTCCTTATTCAATCTTTTTATCCTTTTCTTTCTTTCTTATTCTTTTCTTTCTTTCTTATTCTTTTTCTTAATATCCTATTCTTTTCTTTCTTTCTTATTCTTTTCTTTCTTTCTTTCTTTTTTTTCTTTCTTATTTCCTATTCTTTTCTTTCTTTCTCTTTTCTTTTCTTTTTTCTTTTCTTTTCTTTCTTTTCTTTCTCTTTTTTAATATCCTATTCTTTTCTTTTCTTTCTTATTTTTTTTCTTTTCTTTTTCCTTTCTTTTCTTTTCTTTTCTTTTCTTTTCTTTACATTTCTTTTTTCTTTTTTTCCTATTCTTTCTTTCTTTCTTTTCTTTTCTTTCTTTCTTTTTCTTTTCTTTTCTTTCTTTTCTTTTCTTAATAATCCTTTTTCTTTTCTTTCTTTCTTATTTTTTTCTTTCTTTCTTTCATTTTTTTTTTGATATCCTTTCTTTCTTTTCTTTTTTCTTATTCTTTTTTTTTTTCTTATTTTTTTTCTTTTTATCCTTTCTTTTCTTTCTTTTCTTTTCTTTTTTTTTTTATTTCTTTTTCTTTTCTTTCCTTTTCTTTTCTTTCTTTTTTATTTCTTTTCTTTCTTTTCTTTTCTTTTTTTATATTTTTTATTCTTTTTTTCTTTCTTTCTTTCTTTTCTTTTTTCATTCTTTTTTCTTTTTTTTTTTTTTTATTTCTTTTCTTTCTTTCCTTTCTCTTTCTCTCTTTCTTTTCTTCCTTATTCAATCTTTTTATCCTTTTCTTTCTTTCCTATTCTCTCTTACTTATATTCTATCCTTTTCTTTCTTCTTACTTTCTTATACCTTTTTTCTTTATATCCTTTTCTTTATTTCTTTCTTCTTTTATTTCAAGTTCTTTCAATTATTTCTTTCTTTCTTTCTTTCTTTCTTATTTCTTTTCTTTATTTAAATTTTTTCAATTTCTCTTTTTTCTCCCCTCTATCTTTCTTTTTTTTCATAAAATTTTTCTTTCTTTTTCCATTCTTTTGATGATTTCTTTTTTTTTTAAAATTTTCCTCTTTATTTTTTTGGGGATTTTCAAAAATTCAAATATTTTGTTTATTTTGGTTTTCTTTTCTTTTTTTAAATGTTTTTCATTTTTCTTTTTTTTTTTTCTTTCTTTTTCTTTTTTTTCAATTTTTATTTTGTTTTACTTTGAAACCATTCCAATCTTTTCTTTCTTTTTCTTTTTCATTTTTTCTTTGATTCCTTCATATTTATTTAAATGAATTTTAACTTTTTCTCCATTTTTTCCTAATCAACCTCTTTTTTCAACTTTTTTCTTTTTTTCTGATTTTAATTTTTAAATTAACATCTTTTTCACTGTATTTCTTAAATTTCCAATTCATCAAAAAGCTTTTTTTTAAAAACTTCTTTCTTTCTTTTTTCATTAATTTTATTATGGTAGTGATTTCATTAGCATCAAATGACCTGATGGCTATAATTTATTTAATAACAAGAAATTCAAGAAAATAAGACAATAAAACTGGTATTGAAATATTCATGATAAAAATACACCATAACAAAAGCAATAATAATTTAATGAAATAATGATTTTTTTCAACCAAGACACAAATAATAATAAGAGAGAATTCATTTTTAACCAAATAATAATAGTGAAAATTTTAATCTTTCTTTTTTTTTTTTTTATCTCTAAACTAGTAATAAAATAATCATTTTTTATTTTCAAGGCAATTTAGTCACTAAGACTTTTATTCATTTTTTTTTTGAGTGTTCTTTTTTATGATGAAAATTTACTATTTTTCTCTTTTTTCTATGTACTTTATTTTTTAAGAAGATAGAAGAAAATGATTGATATTTTTTCCTGATCTTTTTTTCCATTTCCCAGTCTTTGAGAGTTCCATAAGTTTTCTTTCTATGATAGAAGAAATTCTCTAACATAGAATTTTTCCAGTTACTTCTTTGCATTTTATTTTAAAATGATGATATTTTACTTTTTTCTAGTACTGTTATTTTTTGATCAAATAAAGTCTTTTACCATAGAGAAAGTTCATTCTTTTTACCATAAAAGTATTTATGTTTTTCTTAGGGGATGGACATTATTTTTTTTTTTTTAAATGACTGAATCTGAGATGCCAGGTCAGGACCAATAATTTTAAGAATTTTCTTTTTGGATCTTATTGGAATCTCTGATATATAACAGGAATTTAGCAATTTTGGCAAAATATTCAATGAAATTATGAAAATGGATAGGTTGATGGTCTACCATTTTTCCTAGCTGCAGATTTAGCAGTTTTTCTTAAAAATAACTTTATTCCGTTTTAATTTAAAATATTTACTTGAAAAACAATTGGATAAAATTAAAAAAGTTTTTGTATTAAACCAGTACAAAAGAATAAAGGTAAATTTTGAATTCAAGAAATGTCAAACCATTTTTTGCTATTACTGGAAAATTGTAAGACAGATTAGTCTTTGTTAAAATATGATTTCCCAGCTAGTAATATTTTACTTCCTTAATATTTAGGATGTGGACAATTTTCATTAAATAAAAATCTTATTAGAAGCAATGATAAAAAAAAAATTTTTCTGAATTTTATGAATTTCAGGTTTCTAGGTTAAACCTTCTTTTTTTAAAACTTTTTTTGAATTTTTGTATTTTCTATTTTTAAATGCAGAAAGGCAGAAGTTGTTTTCTTTGATTCTTTAAATTATCCCAGCTATTTAAAATTTATTTTTTTTCCCATCATTTTAATTTTGTGGCAAAAGGCCTACTATAATTTTGGAAAACTAGCATTTTATGTTTTAAATTGATAAGATAGAACCTGAATAAACAGGATCAGGCTTTCAGTTATGTAACAAGAGTTTTTGAAGCAAAATGAAACCTCAATTGAGGTTTTCTCTGCATGAAGGCATTTTAGTTCGATGAGCTGGAATAGGTTCAGTCTGAATAAACATTTAGCTTCCCCCCATATTTTATTTATAATTTTAAATATGTTTAGCAGCATTTCTCCAAATATGATAGGCTCGGCCAAAATAAAATAATTTTTCAACCTCATAAACGGTTTCAATACAGTTTGCAACTGGGTCAGAACAAAAAACCCTTCAGTCCAACCTTATCTGATAATTTTTGACAGTCTAGAATTATTCAGGTATTTATGCTAGTTTCTTCCTTCCAGATAAACAGAGAATTTATGATAGTTTTTTTTTTTTTAACTTAGTCATAATTTTTTTTCTGGAGAAGGTTATTTATTACATCAAGTCATCATTTTTAGTGGAATACCTAAATTAAAACAAAATAAAATTTCCGATGTATGTATTAATAGTTTTTTGAATTATTTATTTTAATTAGTTTGTAACATGATTAAAAATGATGTTACTGAAATTATTTTTTGTTATTTAATTTAATTCTTTTTGGTAAAAGGCATACAATATTTTTTCTCCTTTTTCTTGTTTTTTTTAATATAGTTTCATTTCATTTAAGCCATTTATGAGAATTTATTCTCAATTTTGAAAATGCAAAAACATTTTTCCAAATTTTTTTTAAAGAAGACATATCAATTCACAAATGACAAATAAAAATAATCTTTGGATAGCTGTAATCACCTACATCCTGAAAGGGCAAGGTATTCAAAAAAAAAATTTAAAAAAATGATGAAGTAATAAAATAATTTTAATGTTTTATCCTATTTGGTCCAAAAAAAATCACAAAATTCAAAATCATTTTTAAAAAAATCTCTCTTTTTTTTTTTTTTATTTATATATATATATCAATATATATATTATATATGTGTATATATATTTTTTCCTTTGATTCTTTAATTTTTCATTTAAAAATTTTAAATATCCAACCAATTCTCTTATAAGCAAATATTATTTTTTTTAATTATTCAAAAAAAAAAAAAAAAATTTGAATTAATACCATCCAATGTATCTTATTCCTGAATAAAAATTGATACTGGAAATATGTTTATTATTTTATCCATTTCTGAAAAAAAAAAATGTGGTTTACTTCAGGCTTTAGACAACCAAAAATTTTGAAAAATTAAGCAACATTAGACTGTTTAAAGCTCTATTGGCTTTGTTTTCATTTAGCAAAACTATAATGTTTTGCTACTAGGCATATCCTTTCTAAATGGTTCCCCATTAGGATTAAATTGTCCAATTTTCTTTACAAGATTTGTCCCAGAAATATTAACTGTATAGTAAAAGATTGTCTTTTAAAAAAAATTTTAATTAAAAATGGATATTCTATTAATATGAGTATCCATCCATAGTAACCTTTTAATTGCCATAAATAATGCAAGAATCAAATAATTCTTTAAGTACTTCAAGTCTTTTAAATCAAAAAGAAATAAATGATTGTCATTTATAGTTAATATCAAAATTATTTGATTGTTAAAAAATTTTTTCCTTCTGTATAATTTTTTGCAGATTCTGAAGGTTTTAAACATTTTGTGTATTATATTGTATCTGCAAAGAATTTTCAAAGGATTTTGATTGTCTGTAACTAAAATAACTGTTTTTTAAAAATTAATCATTTCAATAATAATAAGGCAATAAAACTATAAGATGAATTTAAGGGTTTAAATATGTGAAAAAATATTAGAAAAATAAAAAGTTATTAGTATAGAAAATGAAAAAAAAAAGCCATATTAGTTCAAGTTCTTGAAAAGATTTGATGGCATTGCATTTTAATTTTTAAGATCAAGAAAAAAACAAGAAATTCATCAAGAATTTTACAAGTGAGAAGTGTGAGAGAAAAAACTGTTAGTGAGAACTTATGGTTACATCTAAAAATTTCAAAATGTAAAATAGTCAAGACCTTATTTTCAGTTTAGTTATAAAAATTTAAATTTATAAAGTCTAAATACCAAAGAGGAAAGTATTTATTCTGTTTAAACAATCAATGTGGGATGAAGAATAAAAGGGAATGGGGAAAGGACGGTCTTCTTCTGTCTTAACTATAACTTAGCTAGCCGCAAACACTGACCCAATCGTTGAAAACAATATTCCTTACACCAAAACAACACATTCATTCGTAATTTTTCTTACTTTTTAACCACCATAATAAATTGTTCTTGAAAATAAACTAGTCCCCATATTTACAATTCGTTTATGCCTGGGGGGAGATTTTACAACAATTCTAAAATTGTAAAAAAAAATGAGTATTTACAAAAGAATAAAAACTACCAAACAAAAAGTTATGAATAATTGCCTATTTTTTGAAAAACTAATATAAAATTTTGTTTTTTGATCAAAATTGATTATATGAGTTTTATAGGTCAGGACCAATTATTTGAAATTCTTCTTTACTGTCACTCATCAAGAATCTTAAAAATATGTCAAACATTTTGATATATTTGTTTAAGAATTTAGTTGTATGTATATATTGTAGCGACTGCTATGTTTTTCCATGCCCATTTTTTATTCATCTGCGATTGGCTAATAAATCAATACTGCCTTTCTATAGGACAATTTAGCCATCACAGTTGTTGCTTTGAATTTTTTTTCGTTGAACTTGCTTACTTGTTTCATTAGTACAAATTTAGCGATTGGTCAAATTTTAACCAATCACATATTTTAGTGCAAAATCAACTTTTCCCACGTTTTTGCTGGGAGCCCATCTGTAACTTTAAAAAAGGCGACTTTGTCATAAGCCGTTAGTAGAGTCCACTAAATTTCGCCTGTCAACACAAATCTATGACTTTACTCAAAACATTTCAAACGCGCACACAGACACAGAATTTTGTAATACATATATACATATCTGTCTGTGACTCAGCCAAGTTCAATCAACCAGGACTCTGTTGATTTCTCTAACACAACACACTTTCTGATCAATTGTATTCTTGTGTTATCTATTCTAACAAACAGACTTTTTCTAACATTGATTCCTGAACATTTTCTCTCTAAAGAGAACTTTCTTTCAAACAATCAATTACAAATCAAAATACAGTAAAAGGGGAGCAACTTCTTTTCCCTTAATCTATACATTGAATACAAATTATATTGTATATTTTGTTCTTGTATGTTATTTCAATATATACTTGTTGATTCACATTTGGAGTTTTGTTGTTTTCTTGAATCATTAATAATACAAAAAATATATATGCGTTAAAGAACACGTCCATAACATTCTCTTTAAACTTAAGCATAAATAAATTCTAAGAACATTTAAAAATTATAAGACTTTACTTTGAAAGGATAGATATGTAGAAAATCAATAACACACCACACACACACTGTGGGGACACACACACACACACACACACACACACACACAAACACTGCATAAACACATTTAGATACAAAACCTTAGTTGCGAATATGTAAATGGTTGTTTTAAACTTTGAGAATTATTGGAAATCCATTCAATATATTGATTGAGTATGACAAAATACAAAGGCCACTATACGAGAAACGGAACAGTTTCATCAGATGGCATTAAAGTTTAAAGTGGATACTGTTGATAAAGATGAGATTAAAATTCAAACAACATACCTCTTGTAAATCTTGTTAAACTCAGTAATAAATAACGACAAGTCTGTGGTGGCCAATGAGACAATCTAGAAAATCACACAAATTAATTATCTTTACTAATTTTATAAGACAAATTCTTCATTTTTTGTGCATTTATATAGCCAATTCAGCAATATTCAATGTATGTTTAAAATTTATGTTAAATTGTTTAAAATCGAAACAAATTCTTTCGAAACCTTTTTTGAAAAAGTAAAATGTCTTGGTATTTGATAGGCTTAGTTTTGCCAATTACAACGCCAGTTCATGGGTCATTCATTAAAGATCAAACACATTACTGAATTAATAAACTGGCAGGCTTCTTTGTTAACAGTTTTTCCATCGTGAGACGCGTATCCAAAGAATTTTAACTCGCCAAATAGCATATAAAACCACAGCGAAGATAATGACTCTGATCTGAAAAATCGGTTAGGAAAACAAGAGAATTAATAACAATATTTGCTATTAGAATATGAGAAAAAAAATTTCTTGTTTTTTAGTTACAACTTTGCCTTCCCATTGATACACAAACAAACATTTCAAACGCCAAATCAGTTATATGCCAAGAAAAATTGTCTACATGCTTAGTGCGATGAAATATTAGAAGCGATATATGACTAAATAGGCAATTTTTTTCCCGTCAGTGGTTGCCATTTCTTTTTGCGCTAGACCAGTTGCCATCCAAGGCTATAGAACCCGGTCTATTTACCCATAGATAGGGAGTGAAGAAGGGATTCAAAATTTCCCAAGATGATTGATTAAAGTGAATTTTGTGGATTCGACTGGAATTCGAACTCGGCTTTCCCCATTCCTCAATTCGAGCCGCTATTTTTATTTCTTGATCGTGCCAATTTGGCTTTCAAAAACTATATTTAAAAAATGTTTCTATAATGAAGAATATCTGTTATTTGAATACGACACACTGTATTAGTCTGACAAAAGGCCACGAGTATGGAGCGGAAAATTAAAAATCATTCTCATTACAGTAGAAATAGTGATAAAATAAACCTGTTAATTAATGTCTTGTCTGACACAACAAACACTAGTCAGATGCGTTCCATTACAGTTATTATAAAATATTAAAGTGATTAGCATCCATTCACATTCATTTAATGTTGTTGAACATTTTGGTCTATGTTCTCATCATAAGTAACCATTAGTCTATGATTTCTGTCTATTATTTCAATGTTTCCGTGTTTTTTCTTCATTATAGCCGGATGGAATAATTAAGGAATCTTATTTTCCCAATGAATTATATTCTCAGTAAAATAATCGTTATCATAATTCCACCAAATTGTATCAAACAACACACACACACTATCACTTCTCTTTATTAGCTAAATTTTGATCTGACATTTTCACTGTATAATGTTTGCTCTTTTATTTGTTGTAGAGTAGTTTTTTTAGTGGAGGCTTGTATTTCAATAAGTCAGTCCTAAAAGGGTCCGACGTACAAAACGTTAGAACTTGAAATAAGAGTTAATGACGCAGCAATCTAATCGTGATGGTTGATACTTCAATGTCCGACATCGACTGACTCGCTCAACACTACTGAGCCTAACTAGCGACCGCTACTACTACTAGTACTTATTATGTGTGGGAGAGTCTATTAATAATAGAATAGGTACGTTCAGGTATGACAATATGATTAACAAAAAATCGTTAAGTGCATTTACAATGAAATTATGTTGAAAAGAAAATATTTGTTGTGTAAAATAAATAATTTTTCATCATTCTATGACGGATGTGTATGAGTTAATTCCGTTTATATAGTAATCGACCTTAAGATCTATTGTGGCCTTGTTAGAGCCAGAAAGAAAGACAAAAGAGAAGAATTGAGTTAAACAAATATATTAACAGTAACGCAAACATATACAAACGAGAGTATTATAGCAAGAATGTTCGGTCCGACTGTCAGAGCTGACTGCTGGAAACTTCCCTTCCAAAACTGGCAGTACCTGCTCATTATTTATAGCTGGGAGAGTCCATGCGTGCGTGGGTAAATTACCATGATAGATATATAGTGTAGTGGCCTTGTTAACTGAAAGAAAGACACAAAAATCAAGAATTGAGTTAAATATATTAACAAAAAAGTAATACAAACATATTGTCTGGAGATGGTTATAGCAAGAATGTTCGGTCCGACTGTCATTGAATGAATTTGCTCACACTTCAAAAGGCACTATATTTTCCTATTTATAGCTTTGGAGATCCATGCGTGTTATAAATTACCATAACAAAATTTTCATTTTGAAATTTAGGTGCAAATCTATATGAACCTTCAATGTAGTTCCATCATGTCTTTACATGTTCAAAGAGGAAAAAAATCTGGTCATCATGCTAGCCAATCTTTTAAAGTTGCATAGAATTTTTATTCGCAAAAGATGCCATATGGGCGGGGATTAGTCTGCTGAAACAACAGTAAATTGCCTCTCTGCAGTATTCGCAGCAGAACGGTTGAACAACGTTCGAGATACTTTTGAATAAGCAACGGTTTCATCTTGTTTCACTCCAGATACCAACAGCGTTAAAAGTTATAGCACTTCAAGCTAAGATAGTACTGATACACATTTCCACCGTTGTGCACAAAACATGACAAATAATATATATATATAAAATATATATATATATATATATATATATATATACTTTCAATATATTTTCATTTAGCATATCTTTCAGAGGGCGTTGTCATAGTTTCTTTAAAAGACCACTTGTTTTGTTTTATATTTAATTAATTCATATTGTCTTAAAGAAATCTCAACAGAATGCATCAAAGATAAATGGCCATTTCGTCCTATATTTTGGACTCATCAGTCCATTGAGTCTGATTTGGAACCTATTCGTCAAATCTTTGCCCATTAGAACATTAACTATGATGTTTCTGACAACCTGTCAAACAGAAAGAAATACCAACTTTTTCATTCATTTAGAAAATGGATCTGGAAATGGAACTCATCTTATTTTAAAATTTGGCTTTTAAGACATCCATTTGTAAATATTTTTGAAAATGAAAAATAAATGCTGTCTTTGAAACATGGTTTTATATTTAACTGACATTCCTCTTACTTTACCAAATAGTCATAAAGTAACTTTTATATTTATATTTACATAAGTAATAATGAAATATACTAACAGTAAAACTTATATAATGTGTGTTTTATGTGTCTAAAAAATAGGAAAAGAACACGTTGGCTTTAAATAATCCGTTTTCTTTAGGATTTTTGTTTTATTTTTAAAAAGAACTGAGCCATACAGAAATAGAAAAAAATTGTAATTATTTTTTTGAAGGTGAATTTTTCAATATTTTTCTCTTTCTCTCTCTCTCTCTATAAATATATTTATATATATATATATATATATATATATATAGTCATTATGTAACATTTTTGATTTGTTTTAAGCGATTTTGTTAATTTTCCTATTTCGATTCAAAATTCATAAATTACATTCTACGTTCATTATTCATTTTTTCTGAGGTAAATTAACAAAAGCCGATTTTCATTATTTTTATGAAATGCTTTTCACGCTGTCGTTATATATAGTTTTATTTAATTTCTATATTCTTTCTTGAATGTTTTCACTTTCTTGAATGTTTTCACATTCCTGACTGAATTCAGTTCTTTTTTATTCTTATAATATTTTATGGAATGGTAAATTACTTTTAATAGGAGAATAATTACGTTAATTTTAAACCTACAGTGGCGTCTTCTTTATTCTGTAACATGCCTTGTAATCGATAGTATGATTTTGATATCAGTAAATTGTAATCACTTTGATCGTAGATTTTTCATTTATGATTATTCTCAAATATTTCTAGTTCATTTTGGAATGATTGCTTTAACCATTTCCGTCTAGGCAACTGCCTCTAAGACGTAATGGATTTTCGAGTGTCAAATATGGGAAAAAAATTATTTATGGGGAACAATAAAAGAATACCATTTTTTACCTAACGAATGACATGCATTTAAATTTTTCCCCCTCCAGATTTGACTGGGAAGCAAGAAGCTAGAAGAGAGTTCCACAAGTAAGAAGTTTTTCAGAAGAAAGTGTTTGAATAGAATTGTAAAATGATGAAACCTTTTGACAATCTAGTATTGCTCTTAAATTCTATGTACCAAAGAGGAAAGTTCATCAGAACAATTATCATAAAAATATTTATTGAAAACCACTGGGAAACAATTTTTCACAACGGTCCTGTAACTGAAACTGAGATGTCAAGTCAGAACCAATGATATTGCAGATTTTATCAAGAATCTTTAAATACATAGATGTTAGCATAGACCAGATGTGGCAGCAATATTCAAAGCAAACGAATGGTTGGACTTATAAATATATAAGGTTTTATCGAGAAAAATTTTCTAGCATGACACTGAACCGAAAAAAAACCTAGTAAATTTAATTTCCACTGAGAAGGCACAATGATTCAGTGAAGGTTAGTGTTATGGGAACTTACCCATAATAATAATGGACTATTCCTGACATTATAAATACTGCGCCTCTCAAGAGGAATGAGGATGTTGTAAGACGAGGAGAGAGATAATTGAGAGCATATTGTATACATTGGAATAGTGATACTTGTCGAGACAACATAGTTCACTCTAACCAAATCTGATAGTCATTATTAATACTTCTACTTTTTGTATTATATTTCTGTTGTAATATATCTTTGTATTCCATACCTGTGTTATTCTTTCATTGGTTCTAACCTTGGACCCTCACCGTGGTACAAGGAACTTGGACCATAAGAAGTTTTTCTTTGTTTGTAACAAAAGTTTTGTTTTTTAATACTCTGTCTAGTCCTCTCCTTGACAGTCACTAGATTACTTCAACCGACACTTATCCACTGGACCACGTGTCCTTGGGGAAGTAATCCAAAGAATTGTGAGTTCAATAACTTGACACAACAGAGGTGAACAAAAACTTGGAAAGTTGAGTTACTAAAGGGAAATAACTAAAACTGAGATACCCAGAAAAGGCATGGCATGTGGAATGAGAACAATTGTGTAAATAATTACAATACCTCATCTCAGAAATATAGTCAGTCTTAAATTATTTGAAATTTGTCGATTATGTATTGTTAGTTATTATTAATTATAATTGCTTTCATTTAATTTTGATTATTTTTACTCCTAATATTACTAGATATAATAGTAGTAAGATTTTTGAATTTCTCAGCATTGTTATTCATTTTTAACCAATGTTTATTTTATATTGGTGTTTATACTTTGTAGTTATAAGCTTATCTTGGAAAAAGAAAACACTGTCAATGATTCATTTTTTATTAGCAATTATTTTGTCTAATTTTGTTGTTGTTTATATATAGTGATATAATGGTAGGTTGTCAATATTTCTTAGGTGAGTCTTTGTGAGATATTATGGATTTTTTAGTGTAGTGATTGTAGAATGGAAACTAATTTATCACCCACAAGGCTGTGTAGATACTTTTGAACTCTTATAAAGTTGGAAACTAAGCAGCAGTAAGTTCCAACCCAGATATGACAGCAGCACTCCATTTTTGGTTTGATCTGGCCCTTTCAAAGTTAGAGCATAGCAGGAGGACCCAGGTACTTTCTGGAGCAATACAAGACATCAGCCAATTTTCGAGCATCTTGTCTTTTTATAATATATATATATATATATATATATATATATATATAAAAGTTACAAAGATATTAATTATATATATATATATATATATATATATATATATATATTTAAGTTACAAAGATATTAATTATATATATATATATATATATATATATATTATTTTATTTTATTAAAGCATGTTAAAAATCGCTACATAATTGCCATTATGTAGTTATTTTTAACATGTTTTAATATCCTAAAATAAATAATATTTAGCTCTATTTTGTATTGAGCCCTTGTTTATGTTTCTGCGTACAGTGGAATTATATTCCATTTGTTCTCATTTTACCTGGACATATATATATATATATATATATATATATATATATATATATATATATTTCAAATGTAAAAGAATGAAAAGAATATAAATTCAAATGTTCACAACATTAATTTTAAAAAAGACTCAATACAAGAGCAGAGCAATAGATATTTATTATAAGCTGTTACATTAGAACATGCAAGTTACCACAACAAAAATGCATATTTGTTTCAATGTCTTAACACCGTCATTAATTACCTGATGTCTTTAGATGCCAAAACATATATATATATATATATATATATATATATATATAAACTACCTAGAATGCATCTCTGTCTTTTATATAAATAGTGGAGCAAAAACACAATGCACATGGCCTGATGATTACATTTACCATGAAGCAGACTGTCGCCTCTGGTTGGTGATCTCAATATCCACTTTATATATATATATATATATATGAAACATACCAATATGGATATGGGTGCATGATTTTAGTTTAGTTATTTTAGTTCAGCAGCATATCGATGCATATGGATTATTTGATACAGAAAACTAAATATGAAAGTTCAAACTTTAAAATTAATTCAAGAGAATGACATTATTTCATGATTAAATTTTAAATACTTACATGCATTTTTTACCAAATAATCTCATAAAATCAAGCAAAGAGTGAAAACTTTTTTCTTATAAGAAATGAGATTAATCATAGCAAACTTCTTTTTATTAAATGTTTTAACAATGTATGTCATGTCTTCAGTATTAATATAAAATGTATTGTCATTTTGTTATGAAAATGTATTTTTGATCATTTTACTATGAGAACAAATTGCTTTTAATTTTTATAAAAGTGTATTGCCAGTAATTTCAGTATAAAAATGTATTGTTAGTAATTTTTTTTATAAAAATGTCAGTCAGTTATTTACCATGCATGATATATCTTAGGCGATCATGTATCTTTTGATACATGACTGACGAGGCAGATTTTTTCCCCGAAATAGGTTGCCATTTCTTTCTGCAGTAGGCCAGTTGCCATCCAAGGCAATAAAACCCGGTCTGTCCTGCTATTTACCCATAGCTGGGGGAGATGGTAATTCATACCTTTTCCAAGTGTATTAGCATGTAAGTGAATATAATGGATTTGACTGTAATTCGAACTTGGCTCTCTGATTCCTAAATCCGTGCTGCTATCCATTACTCCACCATGCCTGTACTGTTGGTATATTTATTACAAAAATGTATTTTTATACTTTCCTAGTATTTAGATTTTATTTAGGGGTTCACTATTTGCCTATAGCTGATACCCTAACAGGTGTTACTACCACAGGCCAGGGTGGACCAAATTAGAGGCCTTATTGCTGGATACAGTTTATGGCCATACCCTGGACCAATGATTATGAATATGGCCACATAGTGATATTTTTCACTTTTTGATCATGAGACCTGGATTTGAATCTTACCATGGATTATTGATCAAGGAGGTGATTTCTGATGTTATTGGTTAAGAGAGGTGAGCCCAGTTCACCTCATCTATGGAAAGTGCCTGAAAATCATGCTGTGGGTTTACCTAAACATTGTGAGAAAAACTGGATTGATGGTTATGCTTGCATGTAAATCACTAAGGGTTTGGGTGTACTGACCTTGTTAAGAAAATTGATCATGTCAGATTATGCCCTCTGTTCCAGAAACTGTAACTAAGGTCTACTCAGCATAGTTGCAGTATTTTGTAGCATACCTATGGATGATAATGGGTATGTCCCTATTCATATAAATACAGTAGTAAATACTGTATGTTAGTCTGCAGTTGGAGATTCATGAGCCCTCCTCCTGGTTAGGTTTGACAAGCTTCAGTATACCTAGTTAATGTGAGTAAGTGTTGTTCCTGGCCTGTTCCTGGCCTGTTCCCGGCTGCCTCTTTGGTTATGATTCAAGTCGAGATTCCCAACCTCCCCAGTTTGTTTTTCCCCCCCTCCCCTTTTTTATCTCAACTGGATCATCTTTATATTTTCCCCATGTCCATTTATATTTTCACCTTCTCACTCCCTTTGCGAGAGAGCCTCTTGATTTGGTCCTATGGGCAGAATACAGCGGCTTCTCCGTTTTGAGAGTTGGACGGACCCTACTAACATCAGTTATGTTTAGTTTACTTTGTGTTGAATTTTAGTTTTATTATTGGATTCATCTCTCTCCCATCTCATTCTTCATTATTAGAATTATATATATATATATATATTTATTATCATTAAATTGTTAAGGCATGGGAGCACATTTTGTAGGTTTTCTCTTGAGAGAATGTGGTATTATAGTGGATGGAGGATTGATTGGTGATGGACGAATTCTTATGGTGAATGTGGAAACTGTAATGTGTGAATGGGTCGTGGATCAGATTAGCTAGGTATAAGATAGATAGTGATGACCAGCCTCAACCCCTCCCCATTTTGGCCTTGTGCCACAATTGTATTTTATATACAATAAATATCCTGCAGTTGGAGATTCATTGTGGAATTCACTTGACTCACTTCTAGCAGTTGACTACTTGTTCTATGCACTGCTGGTGAATCTTATATGTGTTGTTCTTGTCCTAAGTATTATTGTTCATTAGTAACCTTCATGTGATTATTCCATTCAGTAACATTTCTTAGATTACAACAGAGTATAATCAATAGAACCTATCATCTGTAATATGGTGTTGCTCATCACCCTGCAGATGTGTGTGCTCGGAAACAAGTAGTTACCATCCATTACAATATAAAAATTGTTTTGAGAACAGATCAATTGAAATATATTCCTGTTTTTAACCCTGATTTCCAAGAATCCATAATGTTAGATGTATTTTGATTGCTGTTTTCTATATTGATTTATTATTTGCTCTACTAGAGATGTTGAAGATATCCCTAATGTGGGTAGCATTTCAAACAGTCATTTGATTAGAGAATAAAATAAAATCATAGGAGTGATGGCTGTGGTTGGATATAAGAGGCAGGACAATTTCTCAAGTGGAGTGAACAAAGTGGGCCAAGATACTTTCTTAAGATCGCCACTTAATAAAAATGGGTTTGAACTCAAAGATACCTCTCCTTCATAATAATGCATTTGAATGAAGAATAAACTAATGACATTTATGAGCTGAGTTGAAATAACATATTTGCTGGTGTGTCAGATGCAAAGGATATACCCCACTCCACATTTTGGCAGAGATATTCATGAAAAAGTTTTAGTTTATGGTAGTCAAGGCTAAATATTGGTTCATAGAAGAGGCTCATCATCTTGTGTTGGGTTACTTTGTGATGATAATCAGAGAAAAAACTGCTAGAGGAGGAATAAAAAGGGTGTGGTAAAATGGGAGGAAAAAATAAAAAAGGAAAAAGAATGTAAGAAGGAAAAAATGAAGAAAGAGGAAGGAAAAGAAAACAGAGGAAGGAAAAGTAAAGGAAGAGGAGAGCAAAAAAGAGGAGGTATTTGAAAATGAAAGAAAAATAAAGGGAGTTAAAGAAGAAGCAAAGGTGTCATAGGAGAAAGAAGAATTGGAAGGAAGAAAAAGGAAGAAGAGAAAGAAAAACTGGAAGTAAAAAAGAAAAAATTGTGAAAGAAGAAAAAGGGAGAAAAAGAAGAAAGAGTAAATGGAAATATAAAGGAAGAAGAAAAAATAAGAAAACAAAGAAAAAGGAGAAAAGAGAAGAATTTGAAGTAAAAATAAGAAAGCAAAAAGAAGAAAAGAGAAAGAACAAAATTAAAAAAAAGGACAAAGAAGATGAAAATGGGTTACAAAAAAAAGAAAGATAAGCAAGAAGTAAAATGAAATGGATATATGAAAAAAGATAAGAGAAATTTGTAATGAGAAATAGAAACTGGAAGTAAAGAATAAAAAAAAGGAACTAGATTAGAAAAAGAAAGAAAAGGGACTTAGAAATAAAATCATGAGCAAGAAGAGGCAAAGAAGGAAGAATTCTTTTCTTGCACAGGATTTAATATGTTTGTCTTCTGTCAGTTTGTGCTTTCCAAGAAATGCCAAGAGGAAACCTTTGGATGCAAATCCTGACAGTAGGAAGAACAGATCCAAAAGCTTCATCAGACAACACGAAAGGAAGAGGTTTATTTTGCAGTGAGACTATTTATTGTACTGGCGTCTCAAGAAGTTTCAAAGAATTTCATATCTCCCCACAAGCACCTTCATTTATTTGTGTAATTCGAAAAGACATTTACTCACTCTCTCTCTCTCTCTCTCTCTCTTCTGTTTATCTCTCTGTCATTTCATATTTATCCCAGTCTTTTTAGCATTCTCAAGCATTTTGCATTGATTTATCTGTTTTACCCTGTTCATATGTGTTTCTTACTTGGTTTGTATCTAAGATTGTTCATATCTATCTATCTATATTAACCTATTCATATCTATATCTATCTCTCTCAGATAGATATGAATAGGCTAAGATAGATATGAATAGGCTATTAGGCTATCTAAGCCTATTCATATCTATCTATCTATCTAAGCCTATTCATATCTATCTATCTATCTAAGCCTATTCATATCTATCTATCTATCTATCTATGCCTATTCATATCTATCTAAGCCTATTCATATCTATCTATCTATCTAAGCCTATCATATCTATCTATCTATCTAAGCCTATTCATATCTATCTATCTATCTATCTAAGCCTATTCATATCTATCTATCTATCTATCTAAGCCTATTCATATCTATCTATCTATCTATCTAAGCCTATTCATATCTATCTATCTATCTATCTAAGCCTATTCATATCTATCTATCTATCTATCTATTCATATCTATCTATCTATCTATCTATCTATCTATCTATCTAAGCCTATTCATATCTATCTATCTATCTATCTAAGCCTATACATATCTATCTATCTATCTAAGCCTATACATATCTATCTATCTATCCATCCATCCATCCTAGCCTATTCATTTCTGTCTAGCTATCTCTCTCTCTGGAGTCCATATCTGTCTATGTATTTCAGTCTTATTAGATTAGTATCTATTTTAATCTGCTCATATTATGTAGATCTCCTGTTCTAATATAAAGTTTATTATACAAGTATATCATGTTGCTGGGAACAGTTTTTACTGAATGCTCAACAAATATGTTCTTGTATGTTAGTACAACAAATAATATATTTATCTATAATATCATACACACTTTTAAATAACAGTTCATCACAACATTAGTTGTCTTCTTTTATGTGCCATATCCCTTCCGGATGTAGGCGATCATGGTCCTCCACAGCTTCCTGCCCATTGTACCACTTAATAAGATTTGTCTTTGTGTCATTTCTCCCAAACACTGTTCTACAGTCTATTTGCTCAAGCTCATCAAATATGTTACATGCTGTTTTCCTCTGTCCCTCTTTCCCATCAATCTGTCCTGTGTGTATCAGGTTTTCCAAGCCCTCTTTCCTCATTAGATGCCCTAGAAATTTCAACTGCCTCTTCCTGATGTTAAATATAAGTTTCCTTTTTGTTTCCATCTGTAGAACCACATTCCTGTTGCTTCAAGTCTTTTCTTCATCTTTGAGGAGATTGTATAGCATTCACTGGCATACAAAGAGGACAGATTAGTCCTAAAAACTTATGGAATAATAATAGTTCTTTAAACTATTTACATTGTTTGGACTGTTGTCCACATCTTTGTTGCTATATTCACAACGTTTTGGCCATTGTATGCTCTGCCCTTCTTCAGGTGATTGGAATTTTGAACTGAACCCTTTATTTCATCCACCAGGGTAGATTGTTCTAGTTCCACGTGCCATGCCTCTTCTGGATGTCTCAGTCTCATTTATCTTTCTTTAACTTAACTGTCCATGGTTTTTGTTCACTTCAGCTGTTGCTTTGTGTCAAGTCATTGGATTCAACCAACACTTTTATTCACTGGGCCATGTGTTCCACTATTCATTTATCCAAACTCACTAGGCAGGTTTACCTCTAGGCTTCAGTCTGTTCCAAGAGTATCAAATTTACCAAGCCCTCCTTTCTCATCATATCTCCTAGAAATTTCAACTGTATCTTTATGATTTTAAACACTTAATCAAATGATTTATGGCATCATCCACTTGTTAAATAACATGGTCTTTTTAGAAAACACATCTTGCAAGCCATTTAATCAATGATTTTTGTTTTGCGTCAATCTTTATTTTTACAAATATCAATCTGCATTTTAAAATTCTTATTCATCTTGAGTCAGTTTAATATATATATATATATATATATATATATATATATATATATATATATATATAAAAACTAAAGTCCTGAAGATTGCATTCAAGCAGTGTTCAGTGTTCATACTTGCACATAGATACATGTTTGCATCTCTATCTATATGCACACATACACCCATTTATTTTTAAATGGCAACAATTTACTGTTTCATACTCTCATAGTCTTGTGTCTATTATCTTAACTGCTATTTCTCTCCTGGTTGACCACTACAAACCCCAAATTTGGCCTTGGCTTTTCAGTGTGGGGGGTTGAATGATAAATAGTCTATTGTTGGCCATTGATAAATACGTCGACCAGCATTTCACCCAAATAATTTGTTATAAAGCATATGCAAGTGTACAGCTTCCTAAAGTGATTAGTTGTGTTGAGGAAGCCAGGTGACACTTCCCATGATGCTTTGCTAGCCAACAATGGATGCCTTTGCATTCTAGCTGACAGTCTGATTGAAATCTCACGTCAGACATTGAAAGGAAGGTGTGGAGACATGAGGTGAGGCTATTGCTAATGAATTGAAACCGTATGCTAGCAGAAAAGGAAAAAGAGATGGAGGGAAATGAAGAAAAGAAGCAAAAAGAACAAGGAAATTTAGGGAGAATTGAGAAAGAAATATTTCTACCAATAACAATAACAAATTTAGTATGCAGGTAAAAAAAAAATATGGGAAAGGAAAAAATGTTATCTAACAATATTGATAATTCAAGTCTGAAGAAGAGTGTAGTTATTTTTAGTTGTTTATTTATTTTTTTCTTTTTTCATATGTTTAAAACATAGCAAACAATAGGGGTTTTACCAACAGGTAGTATATTTCCAAGATGAAAGGAATTTGACGGAGAAACATCAGAAAGCAAGAAAAAAGCAAATTGGATGAGAATGTGCATTAAGTATATTGAAACCGCAAAAAAATGAAATAAAATAAAAATAGCCAGTAGGGAAAAAAAGGAAAACTACCCAAAAATATAAAGACTCCTCCACAAAGAATAATTCTTTGCTTTTCATATTAGCATTTTACAGTATAATATTTTTTCTTCTTTTTTTCCCATGCAGATTAACCCTTTTGTGACATGGAAGGAATAGGCTTAAAATGGTATATTCTTTCTTTTAAATCTCAAATTTTTTTCAGTCTTCAGGGAAGCTGTTACATTTTATTAAATGACTTGACAGTTCGTCAAGAAACTTATCATCTTGAAAAGATTTTAAAATATTTATTTTAGGTTGTTCATGTCAACTGAGATATCTTTTGTAGGCTTTTATTTTCTCTAATATATGGTGGAAAAATGAAAATAGTGTTTTACTATAACAATGTATTGCAAATGATTTTACTATAGAAATGCATTGCAGATGATTTGAATACTAGCTGTTTATGGAGCCCTTGATATAAAGGGAAGGATTTATTAAAGAAATACATCAAAACTTTCATTCCCTCTAATGATTCCATATAAAGTGACATACCAAATGTGGAAGTGTTTTACTATAGCATTGTATTGCAAATGATTTTACTATAGGAATTCATTGCAGATGATTTGAATACTAGCTGTTTATGGAGCCCTTGATATAAAGGGTAGGATTTATTAAAGAAATACATCAAAACTTTCATTCCTCTAATGATTCCATATAAAGTGACATATCAAATGTGGAAGTGTTTTACTATAGCAATGTATTGCAAATGATTTTACTATAGGAATTCATTGCAGATGATTTGAATACTAGCTGTTTATGGAGCCCTTGATATAAAGGGTAGGATTTATTAAAGAAATACATCAAAACTTTCATTCCCTCTAATGATTCCATATAAAGTGACATATCAAATGTGAAGTGTTTTACTATAGCAATGTATTGCAAATGATTTTACTATAGGAATTCATTGCAGATGATTTGAATACTAGCTGTTTATGGAGCCCTTGATATAAAGGGTAGGATTTATTAAAGAAATACATCAAAACTTTCATTCCTCTAATGATTCCATATAAAGTGACATATCAAATGTGGAAGTGTTTTACTATAGCAATGTATTGCAAATGATTTTACTATAGGAATTCATTGCAGATGATTTGAATACTAGCTGTTTATGGAGCCCTTTGATATAAAGGGTAGGATTTATTAAAGAAATACATCAAAACTTTCATTCCCTCTAATGATTCCATATAAAGTGACATATCAAATGTGGAAGTGTTTTACTATAGCAATGTATTGCAAATGATTTTACTATAGGAATTCATTGCAGATGATTTGAATACTAGCTGTTTATGGAGCCCTTGATATAAAGGGTAGGATTTATTAAAGAAATACATCAAAACTTTCATTCCTCTAATGATTCCATATAAAGTGACATATCAAATGTGGAAGTGTTTTACTATAGCAATGTATTGCAAAATGATTTTACTATAGGAATTCATTGCAGATGATTTGAATACTAGCTGTTTATGGAGCCCTTGATATAAAGGGTAGGATTTATTAAAGAAATACATCAAAACTTTCATTCCCTCTAATGATTCCATATAAAGTGACATATCAAATGTGGAAGTGTTTTACTATAGCAATGTATTGCAAATGATTTTACTATAGGAATTCATTGCAGATGATTTGAATACTAGCTGTTTATGGAGCCCTTGATATAAAGGGTAGGATTTATTAAAGAAATATATCAAAACTTTCATTCCCTCTAATGATTCCATATAAAGTGACATATCAAATGTGGAAGTGTTTTACTATAGCAATGTATTGCAAATGATTTTACTATAGGAATTCATTGCAGATGATTTGAATACTAGCTGTTTATGGAGCCCTTGATATAAAGGGTAGGATTTATTAAAGAAATACATCAAAACTTTCATTCCCTCTAATGATTCCATATAAAGTGACATATCAAATGTGGAAGTGTTTTACTATAGCAATGTATTGCAAATGATTTTACTATAGGAATTCATTGCAGATGATTTGAATACTAGCTGTTTATGGAGCCCTTGATATAAAGGGTAGGATTTATTAAAGAAATACATCAAAACTTTCATTCCTCTAATGATTCCATATAAAGTGACATATCAAATGTGGAAGTGTTTTACTATAGCAATGTATTGCAAATGATTTTACTATAGGAATTCATTGCAGATGATTTGAATACTAGCTGTTTATGGAGCCCTTGATATAAAGGGTAGGATTTATTAAAGAAATACATCAAAACTTTCATTCCTCTAATGATTCCATATAAAGTGACATATCAAATGTGGAAGTGTTTTACTATAGCAATGTATTGCAAATGATTTTACTATAGGAATTCATTGCAGATGATTTGAATACTAGCTGTTTATGGAGCCCTTGATATAAAGGGTAGGATTTATTAAAGAAATACATCAAAACTTTCATTCCTCTAATGATTCCATATAAAGTGACATATCAAATGTGGAAGTGTTTTTACTATAGCAATGTATTGCAAATGATTTTACTATAGGAATTCATTGCAGATGATTTGAATACTAGCTGTTTATGGAGCCCTTGATATAAAGGGTAGGATTTATTAAAGAAATACATCAAAACTTTCATTCCCTCTAATGATTCCATATAAAGTGACATATCAAATGTGGAAGTGTTTTACTATAGCAATGTATTGCAAATGATTTTACTATAGGAATTCATTGCAGATGATTTGAATACTAGCTGTTTATGGAGCCCTTGATATAAAGGGTAGGATTTATTAAAGAAATACATCAAAACTTTCATTCCTCTAATGATTCCATATAAAGTGACATATCAAATGTGGAAGTGTTTTACTATAGCAATGTATTGCAAATGATTTTACTATAGGAATTCATTGCAGATGATTTGAATACTAGCTGTTTATGGAGCCCTTGATATAAAGGGTAGGATTTATTAAAGAAATACATCAAAACTTTCATTCCCTCTAATGATTCCATATAAAGTGACATATCAAATGTGGAAGTGTTTTACTATAGCAATGTATTGCAAATGATTTTACTATAGGAATTCATTGCAGATGATTTGAATACTAGCTGTTTATGGAGCCCTTGATATAAAGGGTAGGATTTATTAAAGAAATACATCAAAACTTTCATTCCTCTAATGATTCTATATAAAGTGACATATCAAATGTGGAAGTGTTTTACTATAGCAATGTATTGCAAATGATTTTACTATAGGAATTCATTTCAGATGATTTGAATACTAGCTGTTTAAAAAAATCAACATATTCAGACAAAAAAAAAACATCTTTGATAATAGCTAAAAGATTAGCTACAGGTGCTTAGATCCACTGATCATTCAGACAGGTCTTACTATGTCAAAACATTTGTATTACTGGAAGAAAAATAAATAAAAAGCTTAATCAAAGTGCCTTATCAATTATCTTTAATGAAGCCTGTATAAAAGAGGGTCTGCTAACCACATACACAATTTTATATATATATATATATATATATATATATATATATATATATATATGTCTGTGTGTATGTATTTTTTGCAATGTATTTTTCATTCATTAATCTAATATTTTTATTATATTGCTAGAATATTATCTTTTTAGGGATGCCAGTATTTGAGTAGATGTTCTATTTAATAAACAAGCATTATATCTATTTACTGTTTAACAAATAAACAGAGCATCTATTCAAATATGGTTATCCACTGAAAATAATATTTAAGCAATAAAATAAAAAATATATATGTATTTATAATCATTTTACTCCAAGCAAGGCAGTAAAGCCACTAAGACACAAGGGGCTACTGTGGGAGAAACTGAGTAAACATTATTGAGGAAAAAGTCAAGACTCATAAAAACAGATGATCAGGATTCACACTGCATTGAAATTTTTGAAGATCACAGTTAACATGAAAGCAAAAAGCTTTTATATATATATATAGAGAGAAAAGAGTGAGTGAGAAAGTTTAATAAAAAGTTTATTAAAGCTTTTCTTTCTTTAATGTTATATATATATATATATATATATATATATATATATATATATATATATATATGAGAGAAAGAGGAGAGAATCTTTGTAAGTTTAATAAAGCTTTTTGCTTTCATGTTAACTGTGTTATATATATATATAATATATATATATATATATATATATAAGACCTTCAGTAAGACAAATTGAGTTCTCTGGTGACTGGTGTGTTTGTCTAAAAATAAATATATCTAAATTCACCTTCATCCCTGCCGTGTGCCAATGGCTTCGGGGTAAAATCTCTGACTGATACCAAATCTGTTAGGTTTTGATCCTGGCTTGAGGCAATCAGATGCCTAACCACACTGATGAGCTGTGAAACAGTCTGTCTGTCAATGACATATATATATATATATATATATATAATGACATTAAAGAAAGATTGTGCATATATGCTTCTTATAATATATACTAGGTTAATGAAAAAATTCAAGTGATAAAAAAACAACAAAAGTAATAAAATTGATAATAAAACTAAAAAAGCATCAGAAGTATCTCCCGCATAAACCTCCCAGAAATGTGCACTTTGACGTAGTGTAATGGTCAGCAAGCTTCTCTTACTAGATCAATTAAAACTGTGTAGTGAGTTTGACCCATAAGTGATCATTGAAGTCAGCACTCAGAGGCGACAGGCTGTTTCATGTTTGACGCAACTGTCAGGCAGCCTAACGATTGCGTCTAGCATGAAACTGCCTGTGAGTGTTGACTTCAATGTTCACTTTTATATTTATATTTACATATGCTCTGTCTCTGATATTGAGCACTTTATCCCATAAATATAGCACACCTTAAAACTATATTTCTTTATATATATATATATAATGTAATCATGATGATAGGATGAAATCTGTTGATTTCAATGTATGAGGATCTGACAACCTCATTATGTTTTTTAAGTTTGTATGATATGTGACACTTCAGTACCACTAGTGACCTGCATATAAGTTCACATATTGTGCAACAGCGAGGATTTTGGAATATAGCCACAAGAATAGTTGGTGATGTTTTTCGCTGTTGCCTTTCATCTCTTAGCCGGTCAATACAACTAATTTTGAAATTTTTGATACCACTCTGGCACAAATATCTCCATTTATTTCTATCCAAGGCAACTCACTTGAAATTAAGATGAGGCATATTAAAAGCTGAGAGGTTACTATTTAGCTTGCCTTTATACCTGAGCCATGGCCATCCAACCGTCTTTCATCCACTGTCAAGGACCTTAGTTATTCTGTTGTCACTTATCCTTGCAACATGACTAGCCCAGCAAAGTTGTGACTGCATCTGGATAGTCTCAATTCCACCAATGTTGCATTTTGCAAGAAGATCAACATTGGAAACCTTACTGTCAAAAGTATAGCCACATATCATTTTTGTGTATGACATTGAACTGATTGGTATGTGATCTATATGAGGTCCATGATTTTGAGCCATACAACAGTGTGATCAAAATGTCTCCTCTATAAATGCCTATTTTGGTATCCAATTTAATACCTCACTTGTTCCATAGATGGTTGCAAAGCTTCCAAAATGTACATGTAGCGTTGGCGATCCAATTTGTTATTTCATCATCAAGGGAGGCATATGCATTCATCTTGCTTCTTAAACATGTAAATGACTTCACATATTTCCAGTTCTTCTCATTAATTTGTATAGGAGTGTCTGGGAATTGATAAACTTGTGAAGGTTGTCTCTCACTCCAAATCTGCTTTGGGTGAAGAGGCAGCTGATGGATTACCTCTATTTTCTTTATGCAAATGGTAATACCAAAAGCTTTGCATGCAACAGAGAAACAGTCCAAATAATGTAAATAATACAAAAGAGAAATGGTTGACAAGTTCTTGGGCTTCCTTGAGGGATGTTTCCACAAGTGCAGCATCATCCACAAACAGAAGATCAGGAATGATGCTTGTTGTATAAGTGTTTTAGCTTTGAACTGCTGGCCATCACTGGTTCAAAATTGAAATTTAACATCACTGCCCATGTCACCAAAAGCATATTTGAGCATTACTGAAAAGAACAGAGCAAAGAGAACAGGGGCCATGACACAATCTTGCTTCATACCATTTGGAATATCAAAGGAATCAGAGAATTCCCCATCAGATACAACAGAAGCTTTCATTGCTTTGTTAAAGAAGACTATAACATTCAACATTTTGTCTGGGATTCTAAGCTTTCTAAGAATATTCTATAGTGTTTCATGATTTAGAATATCAAAGGTCTTAGTAAAGTCAACAAACACCATAGACGACTCCTGTTTTTCCACACACTTTTTCAGCTTCTTGATGGAGTGAGAAGATTATGTCAATAGTGCTACGACTGATTCTGAAACCAAGCTCAGAATCAGATGATATAGCTAGATGAAGACATGTTTGTGACTAATGTCTTACCATTATGTGGGAGACATTTCTGTTAAACCCTGTATTTATTGTATATTAGTAGTCTTATTGACCAAATGGAAGCATGAGAAAAGATGATAAAAATCAGAATTTTTGGAGATACTTGATTTTTTTATCACTCACTCCCTCAGTCTCTCATATATATATATATATATATATATATATATATATATATATATAGGGTTCCATGGATAAATTTTTGTCTAAATTATGCAAAATGAAAATAACACTATTATCTCATTTTAACAGATATATTTACCAAAATTACACAAACATATCTTGAAATACTAAAGAGCAAATTCATTCAATAAAATTACTATTGGATTCAACCACAACCTCCCAACGACTTCAGAATCTCCTGTAACTCTTCTGAATTGTCTCCTTGTTAAAGTTGGTGAATGCTGCGATAATACTTGCCTCAGTTTATCTTTGGTGATTGTAAGTGTAAGCGTTCTGAAAGCAAAGGAAGTATTTGTCGCAGATTACTTCCACAACACAAAGAAAAATCACCGTAAGTACAGACTCAAATATCGGGGACAGAAAGAAATGCTGAAAACTCGATTTGCCGGTACTATCTCGAATCACAATGCGTGTACCCAGTCAGGAAAATAACTCACTCTCTAACAAACGCCGAAGCCATAAATGCCCGAATTTCCCTCCTCTGAATTGAGAACACCAACTGCTTTTATCGGCAGAACCTATTTTTTTTCATTCGTCGACAGCTGGGATAGGATGCTCCGTAATTTGCATATCAAAATACTCTTATAGCGACTCCTGCGACGGACTTGTTTCTTTTTTCGTCACAGAATACATGCGACGCGCTGTCGCTTGGGTTGACAAGGTAAGTCGCCATTTTCTTCGCTATAAGAGTTTTGCTGACTACTTTTTGGTAATCCTTCTTCGGCAGATCACACACAAAACACGAACTTTTTTCCAGGGTACCTAATTATCTCTTTCACTACAGTGATACAAAGAGATTTGTTGGTTTCTTGCTCAAATGCACCCCACACATAATAATCAAGACAGTTGCAGACTTGAGTGTTAGGTGACCAAATATAAGTGGTGAGGTGGTTGCAGAAATTGTCTAACAGCCATGACTGAATTCTCCTGCTTGTATGCCATAGTGAAGTGTCCTGCTGCCAGACATTGGGTGTTTCAGCAACCACTCTCTTAATCCAGAGCAGCACTAACTTCTCACTTCACTTGAGGAGGGCTTCCATGTTGAGTCTGAGGCCCTATGGGAAAATGAATGGAGACATAACTTTACCATCACTAATAACCACTCCAAACACCATAATGTTGACTGGATATTTGGTTCTCATCACTAATTTTAGGGGACACAGTAAACACCCTGAAATGTTCATAGTGGAGCTTCTGACATGAATGACAAGCAGTACAGCATGATGCTTCCAAATCCCTTGCAGAGATGGCACACTTTTTCTCACAGACAATGCTGCTATGACCCTACTATACTGTGCAGTCAACAAAATCAAAAACAAACAATGCACATGTACAAAATTAAGAATATGAAATGACGACAATTTACCCATCGCACCATATACACACACACATACACACACACATATATATATATATATATATATATATATATTTATTTATAGAGAGAGTGAGAGAGAGAGCTGTGTAAGTGAATGATAAAAAATTTTATTAATGATGCGCTGTTTCAAGAAAATCTTTAGACTTCTTCGACTGAAAATATTTTTCGAAAGTAATTCCATATTACCTGAAGGGATTTATTTTTAAACAAATTGAAGCTAAATTTATTTAAATATTATTCATTCAAAATGTAATCTGTTTTTTTTTTTTTTTTCACCAAATTTTTGGCTTCTGAATATGCTGCCATTTATAAAATATTGTAGTGATCAAAAGAAATAAATAATATATTGGTACCAAATCTGGTGAGTATAGAGGGTGTGGAAAAAAAAAACACAAGTCACTTTTGGCAGAATACTTCATTTACCTGATCGAATTGCTAACAATAAATATCCGAAGTGATAATACCCCATGTCCCACTAGTTTGTAATGGACAACACTGCTCATATATAAAAATTTTGTTCCCTACCAAATTTAAGTCCTTGTGTCAAATTTAGTAGGAATAACAAGTCATAATAGGAGCAAAGAACAAAATAAGACTCAATCACTGCATAAGATTTTAAAGGAAAAACAATTAATAGTACAAAAAGGCAAAAATTCAAAGTTTGCACAAAAATTTTCTTTTGTGTGCCTATTAAGGCAGGATAACAATTTTCAGATAAAAAAATTACCATCAAAAAATTACAGTTTGGTTAAAGACAAGAATTTTAAAAAAGGCAAAAAGAGAAAACAATTCAAGAAGGTAGTAGTAAAACAAAGGTGCAGCCATCTTTGAGAAAACAAAAAAAAAAAACACTTTTACTTGCTACACAAGTGTCTCTGGGACATATAGCAATTTTTGAAAAGCCCCTTTTAAAATCACACAGTTCATTCTTGGGAAAATTTCTTCTTTGTTTTTTGTTGTCCAACCTCAAGAGGATTATCACTTAAACTTCAAAATTCTTTAGTCGCTCTGCAGCTGGCTGGTAATTGGTACCTTCTTGATGCCCTCTTCTTGATGTCAAATGCCTTCTGCTCCTTAATGTTGATTTGTCATGCCTCCTTGCTGCCAGATAGTATTCTTGTTGCATCTACAGAACTATATATCTGGAAAATTAGGCTCACAAGGCCACTTATGTTGATTATCATCACCATCACACACATACATACATATATACAGATCATACGACAAGCATTCATTGGCTAATCTCCTCAAAACTAGCTTGCAGATTGGTCACTTCCAACCAATCAGATCAGATCATCGGCACGCGAGGAATAATTTTCCCGCGCACAAGCCACGGAGCCTGTCACATGATACACCACTTTATATAAACAAAGCACAAGTAAGCCTTCTCTCTCCATTTTCTCTTTTGTCTCCTTCCTTGCTGCCAAAATGTGACCTTCAAGAACTCTCATCTTGACTTTGCAGTCAGACGTTAAAAAACATTACCAACATTCATGCGAGTACGAACTTTTAACTCTTCTGAACCCTACCAACTTTTTGAACTCACATTTCCTAACATGCAACAGGAACTTTATTCTTCTAAAACTACAGTTTAATAATTAATTCAACTTCATGAGCTCCGGTACAAGAGACGTAACTCTATCAAACCTTTAGCTTATATGCATGTACATCAAAACAAATAAATTCAAATGTTATGTTTTGAACCATTCCGTTCTGTCTAGTATTTTTTTGTATTTTCTCAAGGACACATGGCACAGTGGATAAAGGTGTTAGTTAGATCCAGTGACAAGACCCATAGAGTGTGAATTCAATACCTAGTTAAGGCAGTGGAGAACTTTCAGAGGGGAATTAACAGGAGATAACTAATAACTGACATCCATTAAACATGGCACGTGGAACTAGAACAGTCTACCCCAGTGAGCAAAATAAAGGGTTAAGTTCGACATTCCAACCACCTGAAGAAGGCTGGAGTGTACAACTGCTGAAACGTTGTAATAGATATGGCTACAAAGATGAGGACAATAGTCTGAATAATGTAAATAGTGTGCTAATACTTTTTGATTCAACCTCAAATGATTTTAAATACATTATTGACAGTATGACCCTTTTGGAGTTCATACAGTAAGAATGGAAAATATGTTGATTTTAAATCATATTTCTCCATGGCATTTAAACTGCATTCTAAAATGCACTCTAAATTACACACATCTGGATGAATGAGATTATAAACTAATTCTAGATCTTGTTTCTTATTCAACCATAGTTCTGCATTGGTTGCTTGACTTATAATACATAGTAGTGAAATATGTAATTACTTTCTGAACCCATATATATATATATATATATATATATATATATATATATAATGGATTTTTATTCGTTAATCCAACAGATTTTATTACTTAAATCTTGTTTTTAGTGGATACCCATATTTGAGTAGACGCTATTTATTAAACAGTATATCTTGGGTATGGAGTGCATTGATAAACAAGCAAATTTGAATAATGCCTTATAAATGTGACTCTTTCTCAGACTGTATTTGTATCCTAATGTAAACAAATCAATTTTTAAAGAAGTGATGGATTTTTATTTATTATTCTGATGAATAAAGATACTGTTTGATAAATAAATGGAGTGTTTACTCAAATATTCACTAAAAATAACATTGTTAATGTAATATTCACTCAAAAAAAAATAATTATACTTATAATCCAAAATATGTTTTGGATTTAAATAACCCACAAAAAAAAAAAAAAAAATCAATCTGAATATGTGCTTTTTTTTCTTTTTCTTTGATCATTTCACCACAAGCAAGACAAGAATGCAACTAGGATGCAGAGGGTTACAGGGAGTGAAAATGAGATAAAAATATGAGTATAGATTGAGGAAAGGAGAAAAGATTAACAGGATTCAAGAACATAGAAGATGGTGATTGACATTGCATATAAAATTTTGAAGATTGTAATTATCAGGGAAGCAAATAAATGGAAGGGAGTTCCACAGATGAGAAGTGTGAGAAAAGAAACTGTTGGAGTAGAAGTGGTGGTTGCATTTAGCTATTTCAACATTAAACAATTGTGACCTAGATGCCAATGTAGTAGCATGTTTGAATTCATGTAGTCGAGGTACCAGGAAAAAAAAAAAAAATGTTTAAATTCAATGAACAAAGTGTAACTGGTTAATCTTTTCACATATTTCTTTAAATTTTCAAATATATTGTTTTACATTCACATCAAAATTTTGGATAAACTTTCCGAAGTTCATATTTTTGTTCTGTTTTTGTTTGAGTACCTTTCACTGTCTTGATCCTTATCATAAATGCTGTCAGTATGGTAGACAAGATTTTGTTGGCTACATCAAGACATTTTTTTGAACAATGTAATCATCACAAAAGCAACAGTAGCACAGTACAGTATATAAGCTAACATAGAAAAAAAAAGAAAAAGAGATCTACTCAGAGTTGGCTGATTTAAAATTCAACATATATCAACAGCTCTAATTAAAAAAAAAAAAAAAAAAAAAAACATACTTTCCGGGGTGGGGGTCTCTGCTCAGCAGATCAGATAAGGTAACTTAATTTATTGCCTCTTTTATCCTTAAAATACCAATGCCTTTTCCTTAAGTACAATTTTGTTTTTCATTCCAACCTGAAAACTCTGAACCTAACACATGTTGACAATATGCATTGTCACTTAAAGCAGCTTTTCCAATCTGCCATTATCTCTACTTTTGTTTTCAGTACTATTCTACATCCTACGTCCTACAGACATAAGCATATAGTATGCCTAAATTATATATCTTATTAAGTGTTAGTATACATGATCATGTAGATGTTTGCTTAATCTATTTATAATCTTCTTTCAGATAGTTATATCATAACAGAACAATATAAATTATACAGATGTTGATGTCAGACAAAGAAAATAAAATCTAGACAAGGTAGTAAAAAAAAAAAAAAAAGCAGGAAGGAAGGACTATCAACTGTAAAATAATAAAACATATGGTCACCAGTTAGAGGAACAGCCCAAGTAATCTGCTACAAAGTGAAGATATTAAAGTCTGGCAATGATGGAAATTCAATTATCTGGAAATTGCTAGAATGGATGGCAGAAAATGTGATATAGAAATCTGAAGGCACATTGGAATAGCAAAAGATGTTTTCTGAAAGTTAAACTAAGTATTAAGAAACAAGAAAATGTTGTTAGAAACAAAGAAAAGAATAGTGAACTATATGGCAGTGATTGCTGAATGATTTCCTCACAGATGAGGAGGGGGACTTAAAATAACAGAAATGTGCTTCTACAGAAGGATGCTGAGAATACCATATATATAATATGTAAGTAACAAGGAAATTAAAAGAATAACAGAGACAACAAGGAACAAAAGGAAAAAGTTGATATTTTTAGGACAAATAATGAGGAAAGAGGGCTTGGAGAATTTGACACTCACAGGATAAATTGAAAGAAAGAGTGGTAGAAAAAAACAGTGAGTAACCTAACTAATGAATTTATGTAAGTGGATGATTGATTGATTCATCCATTTTCTACAGATTATCAACTATTTTTTGAGATAATGATTTACTCATACAAATTTTACTAATTAACCCATAGCTGCAGGGAAAAGGGGTGGATTCATACCTTTCCCAGGAGTATTTGTGCATAAGTGAATATAATGAAACCCTACTGGAAATGGAACTCAGTTCTCTGATTAACAAATCCAAGCCAATATCCATTACAACACCTGCACATCCAAGCTTACAGCACTTGTTATTCCCAGGTAGTCACTCATCTAGTTAGTGATCAGACTTAACATTTCTTAACTTTGCTGATTGTACATGAACCTGTAAGTGGATGGCAGAAACAGAGACTGGGAAAGATAGTAAGGGGAAAGGTATTGTTTAGAACTACAAAGTATAGGAAGTTGTGGAGAGGCATTATCAGCCATGCCCTGAAGGGACTATAAAAGAAGAAGAGCTATAAAGGCTAAGAAGCACTTCCAAAAATCAAGATGATTGGTACTCTGCAGATGATTCACTTCTGATTAAGCTCTAAGAGCTCATGATTTCGACATAGCCAAGATTACAGAAATAATAAATGAAATCTATAACAGTGGTGATATACTGGAAGATCTCAGCAGATCTATTTTCATAGCACTGCCTAAGAAAGCGAATGTTAACTGAACAATCAGCCTAATGAGCCACATAACAAAACTCATCATCTATATTCTGATGAATAGAGCAAGCAGCAGAATCAGACCAGAGATAGGACAAGAACAGTGCAGGTTCATTAAACCACTGGAACAAGGAATGTGATATTCATGCTCAGAATGTTATCAGAAAGAACAATACAAATGCAGAAGTATGTGCACCTATGTTTTATAGACTATGCAAAGGCATTCAACAAAGTACGCCAGAAAGATCTGTTGGAACTGCTCAGCAACCTTGATATATTTGGGAAAGATATTGGAATAATAAAGAACCTATACTGGCAGCAAATAGTCTGCATGCAGATAGTTAATGAGTACAGCAGATATACAAAAATAGAAAGGGGTGTAAGGCAAGGATGTGTCTTCTCACCAGATCTATTCCACCTATACAGCGAGGCAATTCTGAGAGAACTAGAAATCCTACCAGGATTCATCATTGGCAGCCACAATCTTAATGTAAGATAAGCAGATTACACCATGCTGATAGCAGACACAGAAAGGAAATTACAAAACCTCCGACAGAAGGTAGCGAAGAAGAGCAAGAAGGGTCTAAGCATAAACTACAAGAAGACAGAATGCATCAAGAATTTTGAGACAAACATAAGGGGCACCGGACTATATATGGCAGCAATACTCCATGCAAGGGCAAATGGTTGATTTGTAGATTTGAAGGATCGACTCCAGCAGAAAGAATTTCCTGGCGTGGCACAGGGGCTAACTTTCCTTGCAGTGGACGAAGTTATTGACTCAATGTATTTGTTCCAATTCAGGTCAGACATCAATGTGAGACCGAATAGTCATGAAGAGGAACTCTCGAGAAGTTGAGCATCAGACATTCTAATGGGGGGCTGGGGTGGTTCTATGTGATGAGTACTAGAGAGCAGTTTTGTTTTTGAGGCATTATAAAGATGTCATTTTTATAGTATTAATTAAATATTGTATCCCCAAAATATCTTTTGCAATGAAAAAACTGCTTTACTTTTGGGTTGTGTTTAAATGGAATCAAATAAGAAATAAAAATTCAAAGTCAAATTTTGACAGAAAATATTTTCTACTAGTTTCTTTGTAGAAGAAGAGTGTTTTTCTTTTTCATTTAATTTGCAGCCATAGCGATTAGCATCATATTATGCTACACTGGAGACATTTACCGACATTAACAGGTGTTTCTGTTTGTCTAGAAATGTGTTATAATATTTTATCACCTCTAGAAAATTGAACACATCCTTTCCTACAAGATTAAATGCCTGTTGTTAATGAAACATTTTTAAGTTCAATAATGATAAACCTTTGTTATTTCATAACAGTCTATATTAGTTATCTAAGTTCTCAGGTTTCTCAGAAAAGAGACTCCAAAAGAAATTCTGGTGTTTGGTCATTGGGTTAGATTTTCAGAAGTGGATCGAGTTGAAAATTTCCTTGTCGATTTAATTTGGAAATTTTACCTGCAAATGGATTTCTTCTTTGTCAAATTTATTTTAATAAAGTGTATTTATGCCAAGTGAACTTGTCAAAATTTCTCTGTTTGATTAAAATGAAATTAAGAACAGGTTTATAAAAACAAAGGAACAAACAAACAATGCCATGGTCAGTTGTTTTATGAAAAAAAAATGAAAATTTTTATCAGTTGCAGTGATGTTTTCAAAAGCATCAAAAAGATAAAAATCAAAGTAAATCTTTTTTCTACTTGCTTTTTTCTATTTTATCTGGAAAGAATTGAGAAACAGGATCAACACATTTCCTTTGCTTGCATTTGTAGCCCAATCCTGCAAAATCAAGTTCTCAAAACGACATTTTGAATTTTGAGATTCAGACATTTATGGATTTTGGATTAAGTTTCTGTCATCGTAGAATAAAGTCAAGGATTCTTCCATTTTTGCTAAACAATATTCTTTTTTTTTTTAAGTTTGTTTGTATTCTAGCATTTCATTAAAGATTAGTATTAGTATGAAAAATGATATTTAAGAAAAAAAAACATTGAATTTTTTGATGTCATGCATCAGTTACAGCTTACTCAAATATGGATAAATTTATGCTTGAATCCAGGGTTATATTATGATTCATGTAAAATTAAATTTATTTAAGACCCTTGACAAATTATGTTGATATATATATATATATATATATATAAATATTTTGCTAAATTCTGGTTTCTTAACTTTTACACAAATACATCATTTCATGCATTAAAATCACTTAACAGGAATGTTTACTCAAACACATATATCTATTAAAACAGCATTTATAATAATGAGAAATTATATATATATATATATATATATATATATATATATATCACTTGACAAGACACCAGAAGTATTGAAACAAAATTGCAATTTTTGTAGTAATGTTAGAATTTTAAGTAAATATATATATATATATATATATATATATATATATATATATATATATATTTTTTTTTTGATGAAGATTATATATATATATATATTACTCAAGATGAAAAACGAGTCCACACTGAAATTTGAGGCACTATTGCGGTCATTTATAAGGTGTTCTGCAAAAGAAGACCCGTATTTTTTGGTAAATAATTAGAATTCCAGATTTTTGTAGGGATATATTGCTTAATCCTAATGTCTAGACTTTGAGTCGTTCTTTCTATGTACAAACAGCAACTACATTTAAATAAAGAAATAAATCAGAGAACTATTATGGTGAGATGGAAGAATGTCTTTCCACATGGATGCAAAGATAGGTGCAGCAGAAATAAACCTTACGTGTGTTAGCAGAAAAATAGCATTGTCAAACTGCTAAGGAAACACACTTAGCATATCTGTCACTAATTCTACCAAGTCAAGGAAGACGTAAATACACAGGACATCTCTGTACTGAAGCAGGGTTGACTTTATTAAACTTCGAAATTTTATTCTTAATTATGTATTGAACAATGTCCAATAGATATGCATTGTTACAGAGAGAAGTATAATAAACCTGATCTCATTGTCCCACCTTGGTTTTAGAAAAGATCAATCAGGTCCTATGGGTAAGAGTTTTGATTAAATTTAATTTACTTTTCATTGGACAAAAATTGTCCGAAAGGTTATATAAATCAGTAAATGTCAGTTTTCAGTAAACCAAAGTGAAAAAAACCTGAAGAATTTCTACAGACAAGGACATCAAGAAAAGGAAGGGAAGAATTAGTTTCCATTTCCTGGGTGAACTTATGTGCTGGATGAATATTGTTAAGGGATATAAGAAAAAGATCCATGTCAAGAAATGAAAGTGGGATTAGCTAGCCAGTTTTTAATTTTTTCTTTTAATTGTTATTTTCATACAAGTGGACTCGCCTAGTGTGTACTTGTACTGCTGCCAGTGAATACCCGGGAGTGAGAGTGACAGTGATAGAGTGAGAGTGTGAGGTAACCGCTTTGTAGGAGTCACAGTTGCGAGCACGTAGACTCAGAAGGAAGTCATACTTCGATACTGAATTTCCCAGACTGTATATATATTATTATTGCTACTAACCGCATTTCTGGATCTACTAACCGTATTACCAATTGTATTATTACGTCAATACATTTATTTGCTATATTTCATTCTTGCGTTTGTCATTCATTGAGACCGGATTTCATCTCGGAATCCACAACAGTTATGATGTGTGGTGATATTAAAAATAAATTAAATAATAAATAAACATGACTAAATTATCACTTATCAGAGTGTTTTGGGAAAGGTCTTCTTGGTTGTTCTGAGAACTTTCAGCATGCTCTTATTATTTACACTATGTACATTCAGACTATTGTCTTCCTCTTTCTTATTATCACAACATTTCGGCCATTGTGCCTGCTGGCTTTCATCAGGTTTGTATTGACCTAGGTAACCTACAGGGAAATCTGAACTAAACCCTTTATTTTACCTATGGGGGGTAGACTGTTCTTGTTCCATTGCCCATGTCCAATAGATTACCCATAGATTAAACAATGGGTTTAGTTCAGAATTCCCTGTAGGTACCTAGATTGATATATGACTGACACAGGCCAGAGGGACAATAATCCAAATATGCATAATGTAAATAATGGTAACTCTTCATTCCAGAAGTTCAGACAGAAAACACTCTTTTATACATATATGTTGCTGTACTATATGGATTTAACTGCAAAATTTAAAAATAGTATGGTAGATGACAGTGTTTAGAATCCTGATGAACGAGATCATGACCAAAAAATGATTCTTCAAAGCACACACCAATATGTAGAAATAAAGAAGAAGATAGTAATTTTAGTTCAGAAATACAATAAGGATATGCAAGTGGGCTAATGGTTAGTGGCTCAGAATAAGAAATCAACAAGCAGAGTTCAAATTCCAGCTGAGTTTGTTACACTCACTTTCACACAAATAACCTTGGGAAAGTTATGAATCCATTTCTTCTTCCTCCAGCTATGGATTAAATAGCACCCCAGTACTCTCTAGTCTAGGTTGGCAACCAGTTTAGGAGAAGGACAACTGAGTTCAAAACCATATGTAGGCCTAGTGTATCACCTACTATGTAGCCAATGACAAGATCATAGAGTTTACAATAACTCTGTAATTGTGTCTGTAGCTGACCTACAACTGTATCGATACATTATGAAACTGGTAATAAACATTGCAGTACTATCTAGGTTAGCTAACGATGTTTTATTACTGCAAAACTGAAAAGGAATAGAATGGATAGAAGCTTTTAGAATTAGGACAAATTCTTCACTAGAGATCATGAATAAAAGAGGATTTTTAAAAGCATACAACAGTATGCAGAAATAAAGACTAATTTGATTTGGTTGGTTAATCATATTCTCCTTTGATATCTGAAATTACATTACTGCTAGGTGGTCAAGCATTCTGTAATTGACTTTGGATTAAATACTGGCTATTAATAATCATTCAAACAGTTTTCTGCTATGATACAGAAAAGACAGAAGCATATGCTATTCTTTTATATGTTTATTTAATTTTCACATCAAAGTCTATCTCTTGAATCAAGCTTCTTTATACTGGAATAATCAACAGAATATAAAGGAGATGGTGATTGCTTGTCTTTTGATCTGGTTTCAATTCCAAGGTCAGATCAGGCAACTTGACATTTATTCTGGGGAATTATTAGATTGCAGGTGAAGAAACTAGATTGCCAAAGATGATGCCAGACCAGACAGATATTTATGCAACAGTGTAAAGAAAAGAGTATTGAACTGTTACATAATATCTATCCTCCTGTATGGCAGCAAATGCCAGAAAATCTCCTCAAACATGAAAAAGAAACTTGAAGCAACAGAAATGTGGTTCTACAGAAAGATGCTGTGGATACCATTGTTTATTTAATTATTACATCAGTGTTTGTCTCCTGAATCAAGCTTCTTCCTACTGGCATAATCATTGAAATATAAAGATGGTGATTGCTTTTCTTTTCATCTGGTTTCAATTCCAAGGTCAGATCAGGCAGCCTGACATTTATTCTGGGGAGTTATCAGATTGCAGGTTAGGAAGCCCGATTGCCAGAGATGATATTTACCCATTACGCACCCACCCAAAAGAAAAGAAAAATATTTTTAAAGACTTATCTAATTCTATTTGACATTCTAGTCAATCGTTATTTGAAAGAGTAAACTATTGTTTCAAGAAAATGAAAACTGAATCTTGATTTTTGACATTGCCAAATAAGAACTATATGTAAATGCACACACACACTTTCTTTATATTTATATATATATATATATATATATATATATATATATATATATATATATATATATGGATGTACATGAATAAAGACAAACAGAAAACTTATCTTACCTGACGTGTTTTGTCCTCTGAAGTACTTTATCAAGGTAGATGTAAGGATTTTATTTTGTGAAAAGTATTTATGTACAAGAGTAAAAATGTTATTGGTTTTTCAAATATTTTTAGGTATAGGAGTGCTCATAAATATTCATCAGCTTAACAGAAAAATCAGGCAATTTCATTGATATGAGGTGCTACAGTTCAATATCTAATAAACAAAAATGAGTAGATGATTTATTGAGCACTGTTTTGTAATAATAAAAAATATCAATAAGAACACCGGATTATATATCTTACTGTTTTCTTCTTCTTCTATATATATATATATATATATATATATATATATATATTTGTACAGGTATTAGATCTGTTGATATATATTCCCAGTGGATCAGATATTGAAACTGATCCACAGAGAGCTCAATGTATTTTTATAACAGACCATATTTTTTTATTTTAAAAAAAATTTATACCTCATGTGGGTATAATCTATTTCAAACTAGCACTGAATGTGCTGAGCAAGTGCTCAGCTCAAGACTGTTTGGAAATGGGGTTTTTTGAATTTAGTTTAAATAGAATTGGTAAAAACAGCAATATCAGATATTAACATTTTCACCAAGGCTACCTAAAACAAATTAAAAAAAAACCCCAAAAAAACCCCATTTCCAGATATTCTTGGGCTGATGATAACTGGCACAGAGCAGTGCTAGTTTGAAATAGACTATACCCATGAAAAGTAGTTTTGATTTTTAACATATATAAATATATATATATATATATATATATATATATATATATATATATATATATATACATTGATGTAAATTAATATTTAAAATTATTTTGGATGGGGATTGATTTATGTGTTATATATTTTGAATAACATGATGTTATGGATTTAACTTTTTTTTTAAATTTTTAGTATTTTTGTGATCATGTTCAGGAAAGTAGTAATTTTTCCAGGAATGAAGGTATTCGAAAGTAACAGGACACAGATTTATATTTTGATAAAATTAGATTGTGGCACTTTTGAGAATTTTCCTTCTAAATAAGTTATAAGTGTGGCATTCACTAGGCCAAAGTTCTGGTTTAATTTATTTCTATGTATGAGGAGGCATGGTGGAGTAATGGATAGTGGCTTGGATTGCGGAATCCATTACTTTCACTTACGTGCTAATACCCTTGGGAAAGGTGTAAATCCTCTTCTCCTCCCTCCATGAATAAATAGCAGGACAGAATGGGTTCTACAGCTTTGGATGGCAACTGGTCTAGAAGGACAATTCTGAATTAAAACCCAGAGTGGAGCCCCTAAGGCGGATGGACGGCACTTTGTGCTACCTTCCGGCAACTCCTGCAGCCGGTACCAAACTGTATTGGTTTATCCTCTCCTTTGGACTCTGCTAGCAAGGCCAAGAGGGGTAACTAGATGTCTGGGCAGCCCTAGTTCTCCATATATCCTACTCAGGCTTGTAGCACACCGCACTACTCCATCATCTCTCAAAACAGATAGATGCCGCCATGACCAACGACAATGTGTGATGAATGTATTTAATAAATTGTTATGTATGAGGTCTGTTGTTTGTGTTCATATTTATGCTATTTTTAATTTCTGCAAGTTTCCCCAGTATATTGTGAGGAACATTTGTCGCAATTTATTTTTTATATACCTGCTTCAGGATTATTGTTGTTGTGGATATTTTTGGTTCTGATCACATCCATAATAGTTTTGGATGTGGTTGTAATTACTTTCATGAATATTTATGAGCACTTGTATATGTAAAAATTTTGGAAAAAACAATAAAATTTTTGCTCTTGTACATAAATCCTTATCACAAAATAAAATCCATACATTTGCCATGATAAATTCCCTCAGAGATGAATTAAAAATTGCTGCTTATAAACAGAAGCCATCAAAGATTTGAAATGATTTTGTGTGGATGAATGGTTAAAATACTAGCTGAAGGAAGGAGAAGCCATATTGGAATCTATAAAAAGGTTCATTAGCTGCAACTAATATGTCTTGATTGATTGACCAAGTTGAATACTTATACAAAAGTCATTATAATAAGGTACTGATAATTATGGAAATAAATTAATTATTAATATCAAATCTTTTATTATCATTTGAATCATTAAACTATTACAAATGTTAATTGAATAGATAAATGTTATCAAATTCAGAATGATTCCTATCAAAGAAATAAAGAAAATACTCACTCAGTCAAATATTTTTGCATGCATATATGTGTATTCAATGACATTATTGTCTGTATTTATTTTATTTATATGCAGTGCTGTAGAAATAACTAGGTTGGTATCCATGTACACTGTATGCTTATTGGGATCTCTGAACTTTATTTAAGACGTCTCTTTAGTTGAAGAAAACCACTGATTTAAAAACTCTGACTTAGTTTGTATCAGATATCTAGACTTTATGAATTGAAGTGCAGTACTTGATTGGTGGCAAGGTCTCATCATTTTACAGTTGAAATGGCTAGATGTAATCATAAATTCTATGCTAACAGTTTTTTCTTGCATTTCTTGCTTGTGCAACTCTCTTCTGAGATCTTGCTCTTCAGTCAACTTTGATCTTCAAAATTTAAATGTAATGTTAATCATCTTTTGTCTTCTTAATTCCTGTTCTTTTATTGTTCTCTCTCCTTATTAGTCTTGTTTTTCTTATATTCTCTAACACTTAGTAACTTCTTACATCTTAGTGCCTTTATTGCCTTGCTTGGGATGAAATGATTAAAAAAAATTCATTAGAATTTCAGAGAGTGCAATTAACCCCTGTGAAAAGCCTATCCTTACTTAAAATAAAAACTTGATGCACAGGTATCGCTTGGTTTATTTTAACATCTTGAAGACTTACGAAAAATTACAGAGCAATGTTGCCACATCTGTACAAGACAATAAAAGATACGAGCAAGATGAAAAACTGTATCTTCTCTGCCTATATTTGGGGATGGATCAAGTGACAACATTGCTCAAAATCATGTCACAGCCAACATATTTATAGATGCTGACAAAACCTGGGCTGTTGTGGACTTGGTGGTAATGATACCCTAAGACCATAAATGACCCCAAGTTATACATCTGAAAGGCCCAGTTGGAAGCATAGCAGCAATTTTCACCGCAATAGTTGGATGTTCTTGTATGTTAATATATAAATTCACATACTGTAGAGTGTATGTGTGTATATCGTGTGTACATTATGAATGAATAAACCTTAGTCATTACTTAGATAGGTGACCATTTGTGAATACTAGGTGTTTTAAGCTTGAATATATGGGCGGTTTAATGGATAACAGCTCAAAATAGGAAATCAGAGAGCTGAGTTCTAATTCCAGTCAGGTTTGCTATATTCACTTACAACTCATGGGAAAAGAATGAATCTTTTCTCCTAGGTATGGGTTAATTAGTAGAACTTGTATCAGTAAAAAAGAAAAATCATTATCATCCCTCCCCAAATTCTTACTATCTAAAACTATTTTCTGACTTTAAATAATCAGCAAAGGGTTGATAAGCCATGAAAAACATGTCAGTGAAAGCCAGGGGAGTATATAGCCACAGCCTCACTACTTTAGGTATTACTGTAGCAAGTCGGTTTTTACAGGGTGGAGTTGTTAGTTTCAGACTGAACTTGATTCAGAGTTATTCTTTCCTGGACTGGTTGTCAAGCAAAGCTAGAAAGCTTACTCTGCTCAGCTATTTATCCATAGCTGGGGGAGACAAGAGATGTATTCGCACTTTTTGTATGAATGCTGGAAGTTGAACTCTGCATGTCAGTCCCACTTTCTATGCTGATACCCCCCCAATGCTATATGCACATCCTTGTTGAGGTTCAGCAAAAGAGTCTGTATAAAAATTTAGTGTGCATCAGAAAAGTCCATAGAACTCTCTAAAATTTTCTTGTAATTGTAAAAAACAAAGGAGTTCAAAAGATTTAGAAACATATTGGAATAAGTATCCTTATTTTCTATACAGTTTCTTCAGTCATCCAAAGAAGTCTTGGAGTGATAAAGACTGCCTTTCCAAGTAGATTGCATATCCAAGTTCAGCTGGTGGATGAGTCTCAGAATAACAAACTCCACTTTCCATATAAATTGTACATCTGAACTCAAATGCTTGAATAACTCTTGAAATGATATAAGCATTCTTTTTCTGTACTTATTCTTCATCTATTTTACATTTTTGTAAATACTCTAGGAATGATAAGGACTCCTTCTTTCTATACAGATTGTATGTCTGAGTTCAGTTCCTGGAATAACTGTTGGAATAGTATGATCAACCTTTGCTTTCTACAGAGATTTACAATCAAGTTCAGTAGTTTGAAAAACACTTGGAAGGATAAAACACCCTTACTGCTTTCTGTAGAGACTTGTTTGCCAGTTGGGAAAACTTTTGGAATGATAAGAACTCTGCTTTCATACATATTTCATATCTGTTTATAGTAGCTGGAATGACTTTTGGAATAATAACAATTCATATCAAAATTGCAAAAGGAAGAAAATTGATTAAACTGAAAAGTATGAATAATCTCTTTCAAGATGCTTCCATTATCACAATTATAGCTCTGTAAAAAAAAAAGGGATTACAGCATGAGGAATGAAGATAGAAAACTGGAAAAGAAAGAATGCATAAGAAATAATGAACTTTGAAGAAAATATCAAAAGCAATTGTAAGAAGGAAATAAAAGAAAAAGTAGAAGAACTTTAAAAACGATTGATCCATTTGTTTCCTTTTTGTTTACAGTATTTCTTTCTTATTTTTCTAGTTTTTCAATTGCTTCTTTCTGTCTTACATTTTTTTCACTGTTTTTCTTCTTTATTTTCCTTCTTTTATGAAGGCAAATAAAGAGGAAAAAACAGTGAAAGAAAGAAAGAAAGAGATGGATACATGTGACATCATTTCACAGCATAGCTTCAAAGAGAATACCTTAGTCATTCATCTGTCTTCCTCATCAAAAAATCTTTATTTTCCTTCTTTTATGAAGGAAAATAAAGAGGAAAAAACAGTGAAAAAAAAAATGTAGAAAGAAAGTAAAAATAAAGAAAGAGATGGATACATGCGACACCATTTCACAGCATGGCTTCAAAGAGAATACCTTAGTCATTCATCTGTCTTCCTCATCAAAAAATCTTTATTTTCCTTCTTTTATGAAGGAAAATAAAGAGGAAAAAACAGTGAAAAAAAATGTAAGAAAGAAAGTAAGAAATAAAGAAAGAGATGGATACATGCGACACCATTTCACAGCATGGCTTCAAAGAGAATACCTTAGTCATTCATCTGTCTTCCTCATCAAAAAATCTTTATTTTCCTTCTTTTATGAAGGAAAATAAAGAGGAAAAAACAGTGAAAGAAAGTAAGAAAGAAAGAGATGGATACATGCGACATCATTTCACAGCATGGCTTCAAAGAGAATACCATAGTCATTCATCTGTCTTCCTCACCAAAAAAATTTTTTTATTTTCCTTCATAAAAGAAGAAAAAAAACAGTGAAAAAAAATGTAAGGAAGAAAGAAAGAAGGAATTGAAAAACTAGAAAATAAGAAAGAAATACTGTATGTGAAAAGGAAACAAATGGACTAATCCTTCCAAAGCGAGAGCAGCTAATTGTTTTGAGTTTCTGACTTTAACTTGTTATCCTCTCTTGAAGGCTTAAGATTAGTGGTCCCAATAAATAAATTGAAGTAATTTGATTGGCCTATTGTTCATTCTTCTAATAATGTGTGGTGTTTACACATGCATCCACAGGCAGGAAAATGTTTTGTGACTGTGGATGTTGATCTTCTTGGCATCACATATTTGATCTATTTTTAACATTGATGAAAATGTCCAGGAATAAAACAAATTAAATAAAAATAAAAAATATAGGAAGAACAGAAAAGAATATATAAAAAAAATAATAGATTGAAATGCCAAAACGCTGGAGACGGTTCTCTCTTAATGTGTAGTTAATCTTTTCACCTGCATAACCCCATCTTCATGATATGGAACTGATTTCACAAAATACTGGACTCATTACTTGGAGATACTAATTCAGATATGTTCCAAGGCTGCCTATCAATGATTTGTATTTATTGGGTGCAGTACTGGGAATTTAGTATAATATGTGAAATGAAGACAGAAAAACACATCAAGACAATCATCAAATGACAAAAAAAATGGTTTCTGATTTGGAGGATATGTGCATCCTTCCGGTTAATAAATTAATCCTTTGAAAATAAATATTTTACATTTTTTGACCAATGGTTCACATTCCCACCAACAATAAAAACATGCTTTGTGATCTCTTAAAAGAGTATTTAACTAAAGTCTCTAGACCAGACAAACCTGTAAGGAGATAGAGATGGATACATGTGACATCAGTTCACAGCGTGGCTTCAAAGAGAATACCTTACTCATTTATCTGTCTTCCTCACCAAACAATGTGACACTCTTCCTCACCATGCTACGTGATGCATACACTCTTCCTTGTCAAACTACATGACACATATACATTCTTCTTTACTTTTTACCTTGCCTCTTCTTTCTCACACATATATGTGGATAAATCAAGTATCTTTTCATCTTAACTAACATCTACAAACAAGAACTGTAAAAACTTTAATGCTCATACACACTGAAAGAAATTCTTTTGGAAAAATACAAAAATAAAAACATTTTATATTTTTGTATTTAAAAAACTTTCCTGCCTTTTTCTTTGTTGTGGGTTGATTCAGATCCGCAACAACTATAATGAGATTTAAATCTGGTTGGTATAGAAATCAGCTGAATGTAACTAAAACTAGTTTCATGTTACACAATGAAGGTGTTACCAAAACAATGTAACACCACTTGAAACAGAGCAAGCTTAATGTAGTGCAAAACATCTGCAAGAACTTCTGGTGTTACACATATTGATACAGACACCACGTTCATTAGTGGCCTTTGTAAATGCCAATATAACACAACCTACACTATTCTCCACTATTACAGAACCACCACAAATTGCACAACACTTTGTTGACAGACTGGATTCCTAGCTTCATGAGATCTCAAACTCACAAACTCACATATCTGCCTAGAAATGTGACTTATCTGATCAGGCAACACAGCAGCATTCTTCCGCAGTCCAAAGGCGGTGATTTTTTTTTAACCCAAATGAGTTACAGTAATGATGATGTGGACTTTATTCTTTGAATCTGTTGACTGATGGACTGAGTGACATCAGCATTGAATTGTTTGATATTATGTCCCCTATCATTAGGTCATTATAATCGTTGTTAGTTGTAGCTTTAAACATGTTGCTGAATTTAGAAACCACACATTTCTGATATACATTACCTTTGTTGTGCAAGAAAGTCACAGGAGTGGTAACTGATCATGGCCTAAATACTCCATCTTTCTAGCTCTAACAGATGTTCAGTAGTCAGTATTAAATCCTTTCATTATCCAAAGGTTGCTGCAGCTACACTACCTTATATATCAGCTAGCAGAGTCTATTTCTACAAGTAGGAAAGTACAAAAACTATTATGTTGCTTGTTTTTTTATATCTTCTGCTTAGGATAGAAATGAAAAAAAAAAGAAAGAAAAAGAAAAAAGTAGAAAGAAGTAGAAAGAAAAAGAAAGAAAAATTGAAAAGATTGAGATAGAAAAAGCAAAATAAAACATTACAAAGACAATGAAAAAGAAAGCAAGAATTAAATAAAATGAATGAAGAGAGAAAGAGAGAAGTAAAGAAAAACATATAGCCAAAGGTACTCAGAAAAATTTTAAGAGATATCTGATTCCATAATTTGACAAATGACAGGTCATCATACATAAAGTTCAAGTAGACCTTGATCCGACAAGGGTTTATGTAATCTTTTCTTTCTCATTATAAAATATTCAGTTTGTTACATTTTTCTCATTAAACAAAGTTAAATGTTTAATCAAAATGCATGCACAGACATCCACAACTTTGTATGAAATAGTTCAACATTAAAGTCTGAATTTATTTAGATGAAAGAAATTGGACAAATGACAAGAGAGAATTCTTCCTTAAAAAATATTCTCCTAATCTCCATTTACTCCACATCTAAATGAAGTCTTCATTCAAGAAAATGTTATTCCATTGTCTGTTTCTTTATTTTAGATGAAGATGTTTTCACCTGTAATATCTTTTTCAAAATTTCCTATTCTTCTTTTTTCTTCTGTTTTCATTTTCTCTTCAATTCTTCTTTCTTTCTTCTTCATTCCTCTTTCTTTGTTTCTTTCTTTTTCCTTCTTCATTTCACCTTCCTTTCTTTCTTTATCCCATCTTTATTTCTCTTTTCATTTGATCATCCTTTCTTTATTCAGTCCCTTTTTCTTTCTTCTATTCTTTCTCCGTTCACTCTGTTTGCCTTTCTTTCTTTAGTCCTATTTTCATTCCTTCTTCCTTTATTTATTTAATTAATTCCTTTTTTATTTCATTCTTTTTTCTATTCCTTTTTCCTTTCTTTCTTTCATTTTCTTTCCATTCTTTCTTCCTTTCTTTTCCATTCCTTTTTCCTTTCTTTCTTTCCATTTTCTTTCCATTCTTTCATTTTCTTTCCTTTCTTTTCCATTCTATCTTCCTTTCCTTTCATTTTCTTTCCATTCTTTTTTCCTTTCTTTTCCAATCTATCTTCCTTTCTTTCTTCCATTTTCTTTCCATTCCTTCTTCCTTTCTTTCATTTTCTTTCCATTCCTTCTTCCTTTCTTTCTTTCATTTTCTTTCCATTCCTTCTTCCTTTCTTTCTTTCATTTTCTTTCCATTCCTTTTTCTTTCCTTCCTCCATTTCTTTTTCTTCTCCCTTTCTTTTTCTTTCCTTCTTCTTTTCTTTCCTCTTCATAGTACTATCAACTTTTTCAAGGAAGACATCCTGAAAGATGTGATTACTTGATCTTCTCAATATCATGATATACATAAAGCAAAATTGGAAAAGAAAACCAATTTAATCAACAGAATTTCATAATTAACATTTGATAAATTCTGCAATTTTGAAGTGAATTATTATCATTTCAAGAATTGTTCCAACTACTGACCTTAGATGCACAATCTGTTTGGAAAGAGATTGTCTAAATAAGCAAGAAGGTAATAAATTTTTCACATTTGGTTGATTCATATTATTTCTGCATGATGAATGTGAGCATTATCAGGCAAGGATATGTCACCGTATCTAGTCAATAAAGTCCGGGTTTGGTATTTGTTTGACTTTTGAATGTACTATTTCACTTTGGCCTACACATAGTTTGGGGAGGGGATGACTTTAAAAGAAGCTATAATATATCAAAACATTCCTATTAATCCAAATGATCATCATTTACAAAGATGATAGTATAACAGAGAATCGGGTCAACCCAATAAAAGACTCAGAGTTGGTTGTATGTGGTGTTGTAAGCACCATGAGTTGCACCCTCTTCCACAATGGGCTGTTGAAAGAAGACCTTCTACTTAGAGTAGTGCCTGCTAGGTAGCACTGTTTCATAACTAAAAGGAGGGAATAATGAAAATCTCTTTCTATTTTGCCCTGGATGTAGTAGCAACAACAAGGAACTCTTTCCCCTCTGAAGAGAATTCTTAGCCATCCTGCAAACACCATTTCAAACATCCTGTTCTTTCTACTGTCCTTTTTCTCAGTTTCATTCACTCTCTGTAACTCCTATTGCATCTTAGTGACTTTATTGCCTTGCTTCAAATGATTGAAAAATAAAGTTTTGTTGAATAACTGTTTGGAAAATATACTGATTTTTCTCTTGAATAATTTTTTTTTACCAGTTATTTTCTCAAGACTCAAGCCTACCCTCACACCTGTCTGACATGGGTATTAATTATTCCTCTCATATATATATATATATATATATATATATATATATATATATGAGAGGAATAATCAGTATATTTTCCAAACAGTTATTCAGCAAAACTTTATTTTTCAATCATTTGAAGCAAGGCAATAAAGTCACTAAGATGCAATATATATATATATATATATATATATATATATATATATATATATATATATATATATTAAGGTAATGAAGGGTTTGGTAATCCATGTGGATAATTCCAAGAGGATGTAAAAAGAGACAAACTTAAGGTCCCATAAATTTATAGTCATGAAACCTTAAGTTTGTCTCTTTCTTAATAATTTTATATATATATATATCCATCATCGTTGTCTGCATCTATCTGTCTCGATAGACAATGGAGTAGCACGGTGCGCTATGAGCCTGGTCAGGATATATGGAGATCTAGGGCTGCCCAGATGTCTAGTTCCCCCTCTCGGCCTTGCTAGCATAGTCCAAAGGAGAGGATAAACCAATACAGTTTGGTGCCAGTGCAGCTGCAGGAGTTGCTGTTCATCCACCTTAGGGGCTCCACTCTGGATTTGAATTCAGAATTGTCCTTCTCCTAGACCAGTTGCCATCCAAGGCTATAGAACCCAGTCTGTCCTGCTATTTACCCATAGCTGGAGGGAGAAGAAGAGGATTCACACCTTTCCCAAGGGTATTAGCACATAAGTGAATGTAACAGATTCGACTGGAATTCAAACTCAGCTCTCCAATTCCTCAATCCAATTAATATCCATTACTCCCATATATATATATATATATATATATATATATATATATATATATATATATATATATAACATCATTGACAGAAAAAACTGTTTCTGTTTCACAGCTCATCAGTGTGGCTAGACATCCGGTTGCCTCTAGCTAGGATTGAAACCCAACTGAATTGGTGTCAGTCGGAGATTCTAACCATTAAGCCGTCGGGCACGGTAGGGATGAAAGTGGATTTTTTAGCGTATTTATTTTTAGAAACACGCCCAGTGACTGACAGTGATTCAATTCGCATCTGCGAAGAGTCTCGCTATATAGCTATAATAGTCACTGTTTACCAACCCACACCTCGTCCCGCTCACTTCTGCTGTATATATCTGTCTGTGAGAATAACTACAGACACGACTTGTGGCTTATACTACAACCTTGCAAATTACCTCCACCTTATCTACCAAAACACCCACTAGGTAGCACTGTTTCAGATCTCTAAAAAGGCCAGGGTAATAAAACTCCCTTCCTGTTTTGCTCTGGATGTAACAATGACAACAGAAGACTTTTTTCCCTCTAAGGAAACTTTTTAGTCCATTTAAAACAAACCACATGAACATCAAAACACACAAATTTTCTAACAGCAAATCCTGTAATGGTTTTCTTCCTTTACCAGTTATCTATCTACAAACAAGTATAATTTTTTATCTTTTTGAATCGTTATTATTTATATAAAAATATATATTTGAATTTCCTCTACATGTTGAATTTTATTCCTTTGGAAAATGTTAAATTCCGTTTCTTCAAATGTTCTCAGCCTCAACCAATGCAAAGCTGCATCATTTATGTTTCCAACAACATCCAGCTATTTTGCAGTCATTTTACATTGGGTTTTATGCAAGAGATGAATAACTATTTTTTCTCACAGTCAATCTGTGATTGACACTCAAAGATGAGTAAATCAAAGTTTTAAACAGAGACTGGAAACTTCCCAATTCTCTCTCTCTCTCCATATATATATATATATATATATATATATA